>SKCR01034242.1:0-272709 GCA_019454045.1 Zanthoxylum bungeanum | reverse complement strand
GCCACAATCCACATTGCAGCCATTGTCCACGTAGTTGGACTCCCTCCACACCATCATCAAACAAACTCTCACAGCCTTTTTACCACCTTCAACGTAGACAAACTCCACAGCCTTCACTCACCCAAACACAGCTCACATACAACCCTTCAACCCTGCTCCCATTCACGACCATCATCACCAAACCACAGCCCATCCATTGCCGAGAGAACCCTCCACAAAACAGCCCATAAACTACCCTAAAACAGTCCCCAGAAACCACCCTAAAATAGTGAGCAAACTACCCCAAAAAATCACCAAAATAGTCCCCGAAACACCCAAAAGAGTAGCCTTAATAGACCTGAAACAGTGAGCAGAAAATATAGAGGAAACATCAGCAAAACGGAGGTCAAACAGCAAGCAAAACAGCAAAACAACGAGCTAAGACGCTAAGCCAGTGAAACGGAAAAGTGAGGAGCTTTAACCTTTCTGATCTCCGCGAAACGCAAGTCCGAAAGTCGGCAAAAAAGGTTAGACCTGAGGGTATTATTTTCACACTCGTTTTCAGTTTTATTTTTATTTATTGAGTATTATTCGCATGATTATTATGTTAAAATGCATGTTGTGGCCCTTGAGTAGATAAATATGCATGTATTACGAAATATTGTATGTTGTGGCCTTGGAATAAAATGAAAGATGTGTCAACTCTCGCGGTATATCGGATGGAAACCCGGACATAAATTTCATAGCTGATTTCGAATGGACGGTAGTATGATCTGTACTCGGGATACAACTCCACGTACCGCTTGAGTAAACGGCACATTCTTTTGTTTTATGTTGCTTTGATTTATTTATTATTCGTCATTTAAATTCCGAATGTTATTTGTTTGCGCTTATGTGTCTATCAATGTGAAATTGCATATTTACCGTCATTTTGATATCGCATGCTAGTATCACTATGATTTATTTGCATTTATGTATTCATGAATGCTTGTCGTTATAATGATGTATTTTTGAAAGCATGAAAACTTTTACATAGGTTCTATACAAATTTAGATGCAAACTTCATCTTCATGTATGTGAATTGAGGATTATTGTACACTTGGAAAAATATGTTGCTTAGGCTTGGTTAGATTATTGCACAAATCCTTTCATTACAAGTGACATAAGTAAGGGACCATTTCGAACCCAACGGTTTGAGGTTTTCCCTTACGAGGGGTTGAGTGCGGCCTTAAATCTCATTTTCCCGGTTCACACCGGGTGGCGACTCCATTATTCTCCGGTTTAGTCCCCCGCAGGCTTCTCCATACTCCCGACCGGGCCGCGAGCCCGGGACAGCATGCGTTGCCCAGTTTCTGTGTTCCCACAGTCTGGCGACTCCACTGGGGATAGAGAATCGGCCCCGAAATAATATCTTGTAATATTATGATTTGTGCTTTAATTGACCGTGTCTACAGTGGGTTAAAAGGGGTTTAATCAAAGGTATTTTGAGGCTAAGTAATGGTTTGGTGTCTTCCTTCACTCACTACCTTTCTAGAAGGAAAAGCTGTGAAGGCACCTAGATAATCATCTACTTGTAGCCTATTGTGACAGACTAATTTGGAGGACTTGTTGCTTATTCCTGTCACCAAGCGATAAGAGCCTAAGAGGCTTGGGTACTTAAGAGAGCCTTGCTCCACCCTCCCTCTAGGGAATCTGCAACAAGAAATCCATTTGACAGTTAGTCACACGCTATGACTTATTGGCACGTACTTTAGGGTATAAAAAAGGTGCGCTCAATTGGTTGCTCGAACCCTTGAGTGGAAAGACCTAGTTGTGGGCAATCTTTCGCCAGCGAGAGTCTTTGTCCATACTCCCACAAACCCACATGTAGACCAGAGTTGTATGACCTATAGCAACGATTTCCTTGTGCTTGTGGACCATCCTCATTTGGATGCAGTTGGACTATTGTCAGAAATGCGAACATGCTGGGCCATTTAAACTGGGGCGAGTTCGTACCTTATGACCATTAGGCCCAAAGCTTCTGAAATGTTGATGGGCCATTCGGTAGAAATCATTGTTTTATGTTTGCATTATCTTTCTTTTATGCTTGTGTTTGGGAACATCGTCGTTTGGATCCATTTGGACCATTTGTCATGGGATATGGGCTTGTTGGGCCATTTAAACTGGGACAAGAACATATTTTATGACGATTGGGCCAAAGGCTTCTAAGTGATTGATGGGCCACTTTGTGCTTGTGTTCGGAACATTACCCTTGGAATTAGTTGGGCTCCTTGCCACAAGATGTGAACTCGTTGGGCCATTTAAACTGGGACGAGTTCACTCCTATGACAGTTAGCCCAAAAAGCTTCTAAAATGATGATGGGCCGATTTGTGTGAAAATTTTAATGAGTTGATATATTTCTTGTATCGCATGCATCTCATGCATCACATGCACCTCATGCATACATGCACCATGTTAACCCCCTTTTGTCTTGAAAGCCATCATAGATACCCGTTGGTTAGGGAAGATGGCAGACTTGTCAAAAGACCAAGCAGCCACCAAGAGTACCGGCAGAAGACCTAACCCAACGGGATAGGAAACTCATTCATGCATGCATGCATACACGTAACGTATCCTGCATTCCTTTTCGTGTTTGTTCTGTTTTGTAATAACAGGTTTCAGAGGAGAAAATGAGAAAGCGTCAAATATAAGCCAACCAGAAGCAGCAACAGTACAATGTCAGCAGTCTTCAAGAACGAATCACAAGGGCGAGGCCCATATCAGTATCAGTCTGGGGCGAGGCCCATATCAGTATCAGTCCGGGGGCGAGGCCCATATCAGTATCAGTTGGGGGCAAGGCCCATAACAGTATCAGTTGGGGGTGAGGCCCATATCAGTATCAGTCTGGGGGCGAGGCCCATATCAGTATCAGTTGGGGGCGAGGCCCATATCAGTATCAATTGGGGGTGAGGCCCACATCAGTATCATTTTGAGGCGAGGCCCATATCAGTATCAGTTGGGGGCGAGGCCCACATCAGTACCAGTTTGGGGCGATGCCCATATCAGTATCAGTCTGGGGGCGAGGCCCATGTCAGTATCAGTTGGGGGCGACCCCACATCAGCATCAATTTGGGGATGAGTCCCAGGGCCGAGGCCTACATTAGTATCAGTTTGGGGATGAGTCCCAGGGCCGAGGCCCACATCAGCATCAGTTTGGAGATGAGTCCCATGGCCGAGGCCTACATTAGTATCAGTTTGGGGATGAGTACCAGGGCCGAGGCCCACATCAGTATCAGTTTGGGGATGAGTCCCGAGGGTCGAGGCCCACTTCAGTATCAGTTTAGGGGCAAGGCCCACATCCGCATCAGTTTGGGGGCGAGGCCCATATCAGTATCAGTTTGGGGGCGAGGCCCACATCAGTGTCAGTTTAGGGGCGAGGCCCACATCGGTATCGGTTTGGGGGCGAGGCCCACAGCAGCATCATGCATCCATACATACATGCATACATATCATATACATACAATTTTTGTTTTGTATTCGCAGGATTGTAGCGGCAAAGACCACCTCAGCAAGTAACGGCTAAAAAATGAGCCACATTCTCGTACATCACGGTTCAGAAATGGACCGCTACCACAACAGTTGCCGAAAATGGCGCTCCAAAATGGAGCACACACAACATATGCCGAAAATGGCGCTCTAAAATGGAGCACACACAACAGATGCCGAAAATGGCGCTCCAAAATGGAGCACACTCATGCATGCATGCATACATGTAACATATTTTGGCATTCATTTTTTGTTTGTTTTGTATTCGCAGGTTTTGAAGAAGAAGAGAAAGCGGCAAAGAACAAGCTAATCAGAAACGGTGTGAAAAGCACAGTATCAAATTCGGGTAATAATCCCAGGGTTGAGGCCCATTTGAGTTTGAGTTTTGGGTATGGCACTCTGGGGGCGAGGCCCACATTAGCATCAACATCAGTCTTGCCGGATATGGCAATCTGGGGGGCGAGGCCCACGTCATTATCAGTAGCTTGGGGACGAGTCACAGGGTTGAGGCCCATATCACTATCAGTTTGGGGGCGAAGCCCACATCAGTACCAGTTTGGGGGCGAAGCCCACATCAGTACCAATTTAGGGTGAGGCCCACATCATTATCAACATCAGTTTTGCCGGGTATGACACTCTGGGGGCAAGGCTCATATCTTTATCAGAATCAGTCTGACCGAGTATGGCACTTTGGAATGGCAATCCGAGAATGGAACAAGGTTCGAGAATGAACAGGCCAAGAATGGCAATCCGAGAATGGAACAAGGTTCGAGAATGAACAAGCCGAGAATGGCAATCCAAGAATGAACAAAGCCGAGAATGGCAATCCAAGAATGGAGCAAGGTTCGAGAATAAACAAGCCGAGAATGGCAATCCAAGAATGGAATAAGGTTCAAGAATGAACAAGCCGAGAATGGCAATCCAAGAATGGAGTAAGGTTCAAGAATGAACAAGCCGAGAATGGCAATCCAAGAATGGAACAAGGTTCGAGAATGAACAAGCCGAGAATGGCAATCCAATAATGGAACAAGGTTCGAGAATGAACAAGCTGAGAATGGCAATCCGAGAATGGAACAAGGTTCGAGAATGAACAAGCCGAGAATGCAATCTCAGAATGGAGTAAGGTTCAAGAATGAACAAGCCAAGAATGGTAATCCGAGAATGGAACAAAGTTCGAGAATGAACAATACGATAATGGTAATCCGAGAATGGAGCAAGGTTCGGGAATGAACAAACCAAGAATGACACTCCGAGAATGGAGCACGGTTTGAGAATGGACCGCCTCACAGTAACAATTCAAGAATGGACCACCTCTCATCAACCCGGTTCGAGAATGGACTACCTCACAACAAAATCAACTCAACTCAGCTCGAGGCAGCAGACGAGCCAGGTAAGTGAAAATGCATTACATAACTTTGATAGGATTGTTCAAAGTCACACACTGCACAAGTCCCATCAAAGTGGGGGCCACTGTAGGCATTGCATTTTTTCATGTGAAACCCGATGATGAGTCTCAGTTGGAGGCACTACCTTTTTAGTTAAGGATATTGCGGGAAACGGTCGTCGAAAGGGAATCGGTATTTCGTTAGATCCTCGTTCATTTATTTAGCGTCAAGCTCGCTTGTTGGACCTCCGTTTAGATCACCTTTGGCCCAATAATAAACACACGCCCACTTGCCCTGAGACAGCCCTCACATTGACCAGCATCACGCCTATTCCCCCATTGACCGTTCAAAGCCTGCCCACGAGCCACCTAACATGCACAGCCCTCACTGACCTCACCACGCTGCAGCAGCCACCATCACGCACCAGCCCCTTTAAAACAAACCACACATGAGCAACAAAACAAATAAAAGCCACAATCCACATTGCAGCCACTGCCCACGTAGTTGGCCTCCCTCCACACCATCATCAAACAAACTCTCACAGCCTTTTTACCCCCTTCAACGTAGACAAACTCCACAGCCTTCACTCACCCAAACACAGCTCACATACAACCCTTCAACCCTGCTCTCATTCACGACCATCATCACCAAACCACAGCCCATCCATTGCCGAGAGAACCCTCCACAAAACAGCCCATAAACTACCCTGAAACAGTCCCCAGAAACCACCCTAAAAGAGTGAGCAAACTACCCCAAAAAATCACCAAAACAGTCCCCGAAACACCCAAAACAGTAGCCTTAATAGACCTGAAACAGTGAGCAGAAAATACAGAGGAAACAGCAGCAAAATGGAGGTCAAACAGCAAGTAAAACAGCGAAACAACGAGCTAAGACGCTAAGCCAGTGAAACGGAAAAGTGAGGAGCTTTAACCCTTCTGATCTCCGCGAAACGCAAGTCCGAAAGTCGGCAAAAATGGTTAGACCTGAGGGTATTATTTTCACACTCGTTTTCAGTTTTATTTTTATTTATTGAGTATTATTCGCATGATTATTATGTTAAAATGCATGTTGTGGCCCTTGAGTAGATAAATATGCATGTATTACGAAATATTGTATGTTGTGGCCTTGGAATAAAATGAAAGATGTGTCAACTCTCGCGGTATATCGGATGGAAACCCGGACATAAATTTCATAGCCGATTCCGAATGGACGGTAGTATGATCTGTACTCGGGATACAACTCCACGTACCGCTTGAGTAAACGGCACATTCTTTTGTTTTATGTTGCTTTGATTTATTTATTATTCGTCATTTAAATTCTAAATGTTATTTGTTTGTGCTTATGTGTCTATAAATGTGAAATTGCATATTTACCGTCATTTTGATATCGCATGCTAGTATCACTATGATTTATTTGCATTTCTGTATTCATGAATGCTTGCCGTTATAATGATGTATTTTTGAAAGCATGCAAACTTGGACATAGGTTCTATACAAATTTAGATGCAAACTTCATCTTCATGTATGCGAATTGAGGATTATTGTACACTTGGAAAAATATGTTGCTTAGGCTTGGTTAGATTATTGCAAAAATCCTTTCATTACAAGTGACATAAGTAAGGGACCATTCCGAACCCAACGGTTTGAGGTCTTCCCTTGCGAGGGGTGAGTGCGGCCTTAAATCTCATTTTCCCGGTTCACACCGAGTGGCGACTCCATTATTCTTCGGTTTAGTCCCCCGCGGGCTACTCCGTACTCCTGACCGGGCCGCGAGCCCGGGATAGCATGTGTTGCCCAGTTTCTGTGTTCCCACACTATCCTCCCCCTTTTTATCACGAAATGACAAAGGATGAAGGAAACTGGAAAAATAACAGGAGATAACTCATGCAAGAGTATAAGCAAACATAAAATACTCCCCCTTACTAACAGGTCCACAAAGTTAGATTAAAATCATATGGGAAGTAAACACTCATAAATATGCAAAACAAATGGTATGCAATGACAAAGAGCACACACAAGTACACAAAGTTTGATTCCACCATTGAAGACTTCTTCATCTTATGCATAAAATACTCCCTCTTACTAACAGGTCCACTTGAAGTGTTGTTTCACATTAGCTTATTGAAACAGCACTTCAAGTAGGTACAATGATACCCAGTTAGTAATCAGCTGTTTATGACATGAAACAATATGCATCATTTTAAATTTGGCTAAATACAACACTTATGCATATGACATAAACACCAAAGCATAACAAGCACTTGCGTGAAAAATAAGTGCACAACGAAACAAGGCTTAAGACCTTATTTTATGAGCTGGACACAGCCAAAGAAATCCATCTCATAACAAACCAAGTCCACAAAATAGGTGTTCAAACCCAACACCAGTAGGACCTAAAAATAAGCAACATTGGTTGCATGCTATATTGTTTACCCCATAAATATCATGAGCTCATATTTAACAACTCTTTCGAGTGAAGAGTTTCTGCCCTTATCTTTTGAATTTGGCCAGATTGACTCTTTTGCACTTGAGTCTCATTTTTTTTAAATATATTTCTTTTTATTTTTGCAAAAGGGGATAGCACAAGGTCAACTAGTCAAAGGTCACACTATTGAGCAAACAAAGCATGGAAGAGATTAGATTGCCATTCCAAAAACTCATACATGAGACCAAACCTTGATAAAATAAAATCGTGTATGTGAATTGCAAGTACAAGATATACCAAGTCTTTTTATAACGCACACATATGCATATAGAGCATCAACAAAAATAACAGCATATCATACATGCATAATCATATATCCTATATACCAGGATCACATACGCATGCTATTCATGCTCTAACAAGCCATAAAAAATATATTTTTGGTCTTTTTCAATTTCAATTTTTTTTTTGAATTTTTCAGTTTTATCACACAAAGAAAATAAAGACACAAAACGGCTTGTCAATGTCCAATGGTACGTGGAGTTGTATCCCGAGTGCAGATCATACTACCGTCCATTCAGAATCGGCTATGAAATTTATGTCCGGGTTTCCATCCTATATACCAAGGAATATATAACAAAAACAAAACATACACACCCATATGCAGTGAAACAAAATAAACGAGAAAAAACATAAAACACACGCACACACACATGCAATGGGAAAACAAATGCAACTTCTAAGTAGAGTTACACCAAAGTGCACTCTCATCATGCCTGTTAGGATCAAGGCATTCAGAAGTATATGGGAAGTCATCTTGCTTCCTCACCCAAATCTTTATAGGAATCTCTTTCACATGAGTATTCCCAATCAATAAAGCAAGTTTCTCACCAAGAAATTGTGTCTGTTTTGTTAGTGCAGAAACTTGAGAAACTAGATTTGAAGAATCAAAACTATGAGACACACTCTTAGGCCTCTTCTTTTACTTGTGCAACATGAAGCACTTAGGCCTAATGTGTCATGCCTCGCCACAGTGATGGCACACAGGCACAAACCTCGGATGAGAGAGAGGTTTACCCACAACACCTCTAAATCGAGGTTGGGTCTCAGGACGAGAAACGGACGAGGAATCACATAACTACACTCAACATGCTTCTTACCTAAGTCATGTTTAAGAGGTTTAGGCATTGCTCTAGAAGTTGACGCCTTATCACAGTTAGGCTCAAAACTAATACCTAACATACGGTCCA
Source organism: Zanthoxylum bungeanum (assembly GCA_019454045.1). Classification (NCBI taxonomy): domain Eukaryota; kingdom Viridiplantae; phylum Streptophyta; class Magnoliopsida; order Sapindales; family Rutaceae; genus Zanthoxylum; species Zanthoxylum bungeanum. The sequence continues at coordinate 264,145 of SKCR01034242.1, read as the reverse complement.
CTTTCTTATTTCCACTAGAAAATACAGACAATTGAGTTCTAGCATCTTAGAGATCAGCCTCTAAAGTTTGGACCCTATCAACTAGGCCTATATTCCTCTCCTACAGGTCATCTACTATCAAAAGACTTTGCTCAAATTTGGCTTGAGCTTCATTCTTTTCTAGCTCTACTCCTTTCAGCCTTTTATTGACATCTATATTAGTCTTCTTAATAGCTAAACTCTCATTAAACAATTTAATATAAGCTACCTGAAGACTTTCCTCATCTACAGACTCATCGAGAGAGACTTTTGACTCGGCATCATTAACAATTATCTCTCTCTCATCAGTCACACTAGCAGTAAAGGCCATATAATTGCCTTTAGGAGAATCATCACCATCAGAATCACTAAGGGATGTTGTCATGGCTTTCTTGCCTTTAGCCCTAAGGTATGTGGGACACTCAGATCTAACGTGCCCATATCTTTCGCATTTATGGCACTGGACACCACGGGATCTATTATCCATGTCCTCTCTAGACGCTCTCATGTTATGCCTACTCTCTCTAGGCTCATACTCCATATCTCTGTCACTACTATGGCCACTCTTCTTCATCTTAAGAAATTTCTTAAATTTCTTTGCAAACAAGGCCAAAATCTGTGAGGGTGTCGTCATCACTAGACGGATTATGAACAACTTCTTTCGCGATCTTCATCGCTATATTTTTGGGCTTTAGATACCCAGGAAGTATCTTCTCATAAACCTGCAGTTTTCCTACGAGGTCATCTAATTTAAGCTGATCGAGGTCATCTAATTTAAGCTGATCGAGGTCATTGCTTTCCTCGATGGTGGTAATATTGGGTAGGAACTTCTCAGGCAGGGATCTAAAGATTTTCCTAACTATCCTACTGGTAGGAATAGTCTCACCTAGGTTAATACTAGAGTTAATGATATCATTAATCTCAGCATAAAACTCATCAAATGTCTCATCATCTTTCATATGAGCGACCTCAAACCTAGTAGCAAGATCACAAAGTCTTTTATTTTTAACAGACAGTGTGCCCACATGCACAGTCTGCAAGATGTCTCAAGCATCCTTGGCTATCTCACACAAAGAGATTCTCCTAAACTCAGCAGAGCAATATATGGCATTAACAGCCTTGTTATTCCTATTACTAGCATCAAATTCGTCCTTGGCCCAGGTCAATTTATCTTTAGGGGAAGATACCCCATCAACTATAACTACGGGAGGTTTCCACCCGTGTTCAACTGTCATCCAGACCCTCTCATCTAAGGACTTGAGGAACACTCTCATGCGAACCTTCCAATGTAAATATTCTCGGCCATCAAAAAATGGCGGAAAATTTAAAGGTTGACTACGTTCCATAGCTAACGGGTTAAAGATCGAGTTCAGGCTCTAATACCAATTGAAAGTTCGTGATTAGCTTAAGTTTTGACCCTATGCAAAATTACAAACAATAAATAGGACAAGTCCTGATTACCGTAACTATGGAATATTAACAGACAATAACAATGTCAGCCAACAATCATAAAATCCACAATATCAATTCAAAGCAAAATATAAATTGCGGAAAAAAAAAAAACAATCACACAAAATCAACACAATAATTTTGGTGACGAAGTGGAAAACTCATGCGAGTAAAAAACCACTCCGGGTATATCGGCTACCAGCCCAATCCACTATATAGAGAAAAACTTACAGCGATGGTCAAGACTTATGGTGGCAACTCCACCGACTCAAGTACCTCAATACTACAAGAACTCAAGGCAACTCCTCAAGCCCGCGACCCACGGTTTTCTTCAGAACCTCAGAAGTCTCTGAGTAGATTGTATCACCTCTGCCGCCGGAACTCCGACTACCAAACTTCCTCCTAAAGAACTCTAAAGGGTTAGGAATTTTGGGTTAAGTTGTGTTGAAGGTTTATCAAAGATTGATTCACACCATTAATGTAGAAGAAAATAAGATGAAGAAGTCTTCAATGGTGGAATCAAACAAGGTTGAAAGCTTTGAGAGATTTTGGCTCAAGGAAAATATGTTTCAACTATTAGGGAAGGTGGCTCAATGTTTGTTTATATAAGTAGGGCAAAGGAAAAGGGTTTTCTAGTGTTATTTTGGCTTTAAAATGTGTCTAAGATAACCTACTTACGCAGGGACGTTCGAACTCACTTCAAACGCAACTCAAACGCAAAGTTTCTGCCTCGAAAACATTCGAACTCCAGTAGGAACGCCACACGAACGCGGATCGCAGACTGGTTTTCAGGTGCAACTTAAAATGCTTGTAACTTTCTCGTCCCTTGGCCAAATCATACGTTCTTGATATATACGCGATCATCTTCGAGTCTACTTTCCAATGAAACTGACATCATATTAATTTGATCTCTAAATATTCTGTAATATTCAAAAGAGTAAACATCACTCGGATAACTCCATCAGATTTTGTCCAAATACTTGTCCAATTGCTCCGAGATCTTCAAAAATCATTACAACTCAATTGAACTTGTTTTGTTACGGATATTGCCAATAAAAATGGAACTAACATTTGGCAATGAGCATTTGTTTTCCAAGCCTTTCAAATTACCTATGGCCTTATAGATTGTCTTTTTCACTGCCTTCCTAGAGGCCAAGTATTTCTTAAACTCGGTTGTAATTGCAGTTTCATCGCCCATTTTTCTTCGCAAAACTGATTGAAGTCCTTGTACGGATTCATTAATTTGCAGCAAGGAATTCTAAGCAATGCCGCAAATATCCAAGATCCTGAAAGAACCATTCAACAACTCATCAACCCCATTTTTTATTTTGGCCTTGGGCTAAAGCTTGTTGAAAGAGAGGCAATTGAAGCATTTTATTAACATAATCATGTAAATCTTGAAGGCCATTTATATCATGGCCTAATGATGAAGTAGCAGCAGCTTGAGAAGACCTTAATCTTCTCAAATGCTCATCAACTTCTGAAGTGAGTGGATGTGATCTAGTGGGAAAGCTATTTGAGCGAATATGGTAAGAGGTAGCCATTGTTTTTTTCTTGCTGTGAATGACAAAACTAGAAGCTGATTGTCAAAATTCAATCTAGCTTTTTGCCTTAATTTGGTTACCATTTGCTCAAAGTATATATCATGAGATGAGGGGAACAGGAGGAATCTCATTCTGTTATATTTCGATCTTGATCTAAACATTATATCCGGCAGTTTTATGCACTGTCTCCTCCCACCAACTCCCCATCTTATTTTTTTATCTGCAAATCACATTAGCATGTTCTCAAATGCTAATACTATATTAATAAAATGTTTCTGAGTGATCCATTAAATATGCAATACACGGATGGCATTGACTCTGTCTCCTATGCAAGAATACAAGAGAGGCCAATCCAGTTTGGTTTGGATCCCTGTAGGTGAAACAGGTTGGCAGTGACACTCATGCATCCTTGTTGAATTGATCTATTTGATCTGGAAATATAATTAAAATTTGCAGTGCATGAATGGAGATAGGGTTGACTTGCCATACAGCTTGACTTGCCTCCCTGTAGGAGATAGGGTTGCCGTTGACACTCGCGGGCTCATCAGGTTTTTTAGTAACCTTTATGTTTGATACCTATTTGTTAGTGTTTGTTCATGCATAAATTTTCATATGTTTGTGATGTCCAATCGAATGAAGCAAATTTATGCAGGTTTCCACCAATGTTCCATGTCTATCATTATTGATTTCTGATATTATGAATGGAAATAGCTAGTCTAGTTCAAATCTTGCCTGCCTCCTGTTCATAGTTCATTGATTTGAGAATGAAAATGTAATTATAACAAGCTGCAAAAACCAATAAGCCTCAAAACTTGGTCTATAAACCTTGGTTCCTTAACCTGCAATTGACTTGGGAATTTACCATTTGAAGTTCATTCATTGATAATAATCAAACATCAAAAAAAGAGACAATATGAACCTTGCAATTACGATATCTAAATTTATATCCTATGATGTAGATTTAGCCTCCTCCTCGATCTCCTTTATCAACTTGACAATCTGAGAAGCTGCTGTCTTGGTCTTAGTAATGCTTTTCCTTGGACGCATTGGATTTGAATAAAGGTATTTCATCAGTGATCTGTAAACAAACCCTTCTCCTTGCCCATCTGGTTTATGATGCATGGTTAAACAATAGCTTCACTGAAAGACCAAAAAAAAAGACACATCAAGCAATCACAATCATAAATATGTATATCCCACATTCTTAAAAAGCAAATAAGCAATAGAATCCAGATTAAGCATTTATGAACCTTAGAGAGTAAGCAACTGTGAAGCAATAGAGAGCAAATGCTTTACTACTGATATAATGCTTTACTGCATTATGTATTTATACCATGTGACTGGATAATCAACTCTTCAATGTCAAGGTAATTAATAGCAAGTTTTATTGCTTTTTAATTAGTTTTTGTGGGAAAATGAACAGCATTGTTTGTGATCAAGTTCCAATTAATATAACAGCATCAGAGGCAGTCTCCACTCATATTGGGAATAGAGAATTTGAAATTTTATCATCTATATATATAAAGTTGTTTCATTTGCCTTGTTGACTGAATGATGACTTAATTTGATCTCTATTCATTAATTAGGATAATTAGCTAGTTATTAAGTGTACTGTACTTACCAACAAATTTCATTAACATCATGCTAATTTCCAATCGTTAATACTTTTTGGAAAGTGAAATTTCAAATTCCCCATGTTACTTAATAAATGACATGTAAATACTTTTAATGCTTGTGCTCTCTTTCAATAAAACGGTAAATAACAGGATTCTTGATCAGATAACAGGAATGATTTAATGGGATTTTTTTTTTTTTAAATCTTACTGTTTAGTTTAATCTAACTTGTTCATCCAATTTATTAATTTATTTTTACTTAATCCAAGGTAAATTGAAAATCAAATATCATCTAGCAATACTAAGAAAATGATAATGAAATATCATAAAAATAATCTGTTTGATTAAATTATTTTCTTTCTATAGAATGATACAAGTATATTTCATATTTTGAACATCAAAATTATGTGATCTAATAGTTGAGGATGTTGAGAAGTGAGACTCTAGCTTTGATCAAACACCTAGACAAGGATTCGAGGTCTTCTTCAAGATCTTGGATGCTGGACTCCAATTCTTTAATCTGGTTTTGCAGCATCCACATTCTCAAACTCATTTGTTTCTGTTTCATCATCCTCACATGCTATTCTTTTGGGGGTGGATTAGCTTGGAAACCAATGCAAACCCACTTAGCATTGATGGAGTCCTTGGCCTGGAGATAAAGGACAGCAAGGATTGAAATGCAGCGAAGGTGCCGGTTTCAACCTCTTTGAACATGCTAACATGTTCCTCGTTAGTTGGCAATGAGCATTTGTCATTGATGCCTTACAAATTCCCCAAGGCCTTGTAGATTGACTTTTTCACTACCTTCCTGGAGGCTAAGTATTTCTTAATCTCATTTGTAAGTTCAGTTTCATCATCCCTTCTTCTGCGCAAAAATGATTGAAGTCCTTGTACAAATTCCTTCATCTGTAGCAACGCATTCTGAGCAATGCTGCTAATATCCAAATTCTCAAAGATCCCTTCAACAGCTCCTCAACCCATTTCTTATTCTGGCTTTGGGATAAAGCTTGTTGAACAAGGGGTAATTGAAGCATTTTATCAACAGAATCATGTAAACCTTGAAGGCCATTTAACTCATGGCCTATTGATGAAGATGATGAAGTAGAAACAGCTTGAGAAGACCTTAATCTTCTCAAATGCTCATCAACTTCAGAAGTGAGTGGGTGTGATCTTGTGGGAAAGCTGTTTGAGCGAGTATGATAAGAGGCCGCGGCCATTTTATTATTTTTCTTGCTGTGAACGAGGAAACTAGAAGTTGATTGTCAAAATGGATGAGATGAGGGAACAAGAGGAATCTCATCCTCTTAGAATATCAAATAGTAACATGATTTTGATCTTGATCTAAAACATTATATCAGCTATATTTATGCATTGTCTCCTCTCCTCCTATCACCAGCTCCCCATCATTTTTTAAAGCTTCAAATCACACTAGCATTAAGCTAATTCTTTATAAAATAATGTATCTGAGTGATCCATAAATATGCAATCCGTTGACTGTGTCTCCTTTGTAAGAATAGAAAAGAGCACCACACCATGGGAGAGTGTCTTAGCTCGACTTCATCAGCAACTTCGCAAAACCAACATTGAGAATATGGTAAAACTATTCTTCAAGAATATGGGAAAATGATAATTAGACGGAGAAATAGAAAACCATCAGAGTTTCAACTTAGAGGATTTGGTGTTGATTACACAAACTTCCTTTATCACTGAGTAGTTTTTAGGGGCCCCAGCTGGTGATGATCCGGTCTGTTTCTCTCTCAACAATGAAGTTTATCACCCTCGTCTCACAGGCCATGGTGGAGGTGGTGGTGATAATGTCAATGAATGATGAAAAGACACAGCAGAAAGTATTTAGATTCATTAGACGTTTATTTAGATTCTGCTGAAATGGCACCAACTTAAAGGGATCAGACATTTGTTTATATTATTCAAAGAAAAATGATATTTATACTAAGAGGGAGACAAAATTCAATTACAGGTACAGTCGATGGTTAAATTTGTTACTTTTCTAGGGACCCTTTTCCTGTTGAATTTGAATGTTGCTACTAATCTGCATTTCACATGAAACTTGTGATTGTATCTTTGCATATTTGTTCATGTTTTGCCATGCACTGCTCAAGTCTAAGAAGAAGAGATTGTTGTTGCAGGGATCAGTGAGCGAATAAATTATGAATATGATGCCATAAATGTGCTTCACGGAGAAAGAGGAAAAAGGACATAATGGATTACATTTAATAAAAAAAAGGTTTTTATTAGAATGTAAAATGATTTTTCTAATCTTCTCTACTCTCTCTATTTGCAATTAAAAGACATAAAATATTGAAGTTCAAACAAAACAAAAAAAAAAAAAAAAAAAACTCTCTTAACCGGTAGAAAAGTCTCCAAAAATAAATTTTGAAGTGCATATTGATGAGCAAGTTTTAACTAATAAAATCTTCAGTACAAAAAAATGAGAGATTCTTGGAAACGGACAGGGTTAGTCCGAGGCCTAGATTTTGTTAGGCCAAGCTTTAAAAAAAAACAAAAAATTATATATATTTTTTTTTGAAAACAAACCTAAATTTTTTAAATTTAATAATATTTTGTTTTAATGTTTTTAATAGTTTTTGGATTGAACCTTAAAATTTTATATATTTAAAATAAATTTATAAAATTTAGAAATGTTATTATTAATAAAATTCGAACTCGGACTTTTCTACCACCCTCGTTCATTTTCCACTGACATCACAAATACTAGCATACTTTTCATATGTTTTATGCAATGTTTTCAAAACCGGACCAAGGATTGAATCGATGATGTAAAAAATTCAATGGGTCACTGTTCAACCGGTTGAACCGTATCCAAAAAAGGGGTAAAATTAGCTTACATAATAAATAATTTTATTTAATAAAAAAATTAAAAATACAAAATAATACAAAAATACAAAAAAAAAAATTGAACTGGTTCGATCCAATTTTTACCGATTTTACCAATTTGCAGGTTTTTTATACTTGGCCGGACCGGAATCACGGCCAACTCCCGATTCGAATCAGTTAAACAGGCTGGTACGGTTATGAAAACTATGGTTTTATGAGCACAAATTGCAGAAAACATAATACTTATGGGCCAGCAATGAAAATCAATGTTCTAAAACGCGCCGCGTTTAGGCTTGGCGGCCATAGGCGCCTGGCCCCAAATTGTTGGGGTCAGGCGCTCGCCGGCATTTTTTGCCAATTCCGGTGAAAACTCAAAATTCGAAATTGAAGATGTTTTCCGGTCGGATTTTACACACTAATCCTAACCTCAACCTTAATTTTACAAAACCAACTCTTAACTCATCAATTTTAAAAATCCTCAATTTGATACATAAACCCTAATTTTAAAAAACTCTAATTTCTTCAATTTTTGTTAGTTTCTCATCAAATTGAACCTCTATAAATCTTACCCATTGCTTAAATAACATTTCCCTAATTCCCTATGATTAATTTGTCAAAATCACACCAAATCCTAGGCCCCGCCTAGGCGCTGGGTCGCCGCCCGACTAGCGCCTAGCGCGTTTTAGAACACAGATGAAAATTATACACTATTGCTTTGGTTACAGAAATTGTTGGATTTATCAATTGGGCACAGAAAAATGGCCAAATTTGAGAGGTACTGATTTGATTTGCTGCAAAATGAACACACAATGCAATTCTATTTGGTAATGAGGTAAAACTACACACTTACATTGATAGAAGAATTATCTCATTCCCACGGGTGGTTTCGCTCTCCTCTAGCCAAGTTAATTTTACACATTTGCAGGACATTGAAGGGTATCAGTAGCTCATGTTGGCATAGTTTGCAATCTTATGCGCTTGTATTTTTGTTCGGTGTTGAAACGTCTTGCGCTCTCTGTCAAGCCTTTAGATAAAAGCAGCTTCAATATGTCAACCCCTTCTTGTAAAGCAGTATCAATCTGGTCAATGACAGCATAGAATATTATTATGCAGTAGAAATTAATGTCCTGGTAATTACTTCGATAGAGATCACAAAAAACCCAGTTCAACGAAGATATGAAGACTATATGTTGTGAAAAATATATATTAAAACAAATTAGTAAAATAATGCCCTATTGCTATATGGCACACATAAGAGATGCGGCTAATAAAATTCGAAGGAAGAGCAAACACTCACAAAACAAGTCGAAATGACAAGAAACCCAGTTCAACAAAGATATGATGACCATATGTTGTGAAAAATATATCTTAAAACAAATTAGTAAAATAATGCCCTATTTCCATATGGCACACAGAAGAGATGCGGCTAATAAAATTCGAAGGAAGAGTAAACGCTCTCACAAAACAAGTTTCAAGGTGACAACCAGAATAATTTAGCTATATGAAGATCCAATAAGCATTCATGTCAAATAGAAGATCCGAATCAACAGCAAATGCTTGTTTCAGAAACTAAAGTGCAACATATTGAGTGTTCGGTCAATCTTCACCCCCTGATCTCACTTCAATAGGAAAGTATACAAGCTATGTAATTCATTAACCTTGTTTCTATCATCCAACTAAGAAAGTATCCTGCGAAATGAAAACTTAACATCAATTTTGTAGAACACATTTAATGAGCACTTATGAACTCACTCGCTCTCGAGCTATTGCATTAAACTTCTGCAGCAAGAAAGCTTTGGGGTCCATTTGACCAGGAGGCCTCCCAATACCTAATGAGAGATTCAAAATAACTTAATTATTTATTTGTTGGAATCCTCTAGAATCTGTATGTATGTATTTGTGGGTCTCAAACTAACCAATCCTTAGCCGAGCAAACTCTCGGTTACCTCGAAAATTGTGGATCACACTCTTCAGCCTAGTCAAATAATGACAAACAGGTTAATAAATATAGATAAAAGATCAAAATGCTTTAGTCTAAAAAAATCTATAAAATAGCAAAATTTTGAAGCAAAGTGAAACTTAACACGTATATGAGCAAACAAGGTCCTACAAATAACAAAAGACACCAATACTATGGCTAAGACAAAATCATCAAATTATTTTGTTTTCACAAAATCATCAAATTATTTTGTTTTCAGCACTAAAGAGGACATATACATATTCATTCAATATATAGTAATGTGCAATATTACCATCTAGATGTTGGAGATCAACAATTCTAATATTAGTTGGAAACTAGACAGCACCACTGTTCTAAAACGCTCTGCCCCCTAATCGTTGGGGCCAAGCGTTGTCAGAATGGGCAGCATTTTCCACCCATTTTGACAAAATTTTGCCATGAAAATCATTGGACAACGGCCATTGACTGGTGGTCAACGGCCATTTACCGAAGCAGAATTTGAAATTGATGCTTTATTCCAAACGGATTTTACACCATAACCTTAATTTTACAAAATCAATTCTCTATCTCATCAATTTCAAAATTCCCTAATTTCAAAAAGCCTGATAGTTTCCATCACTCAAAATGATTATTTTGTCCAAAACACACCAAACCTTAATCGTAATTATGGAAATCCCCAATTTCCAATTTATTTCCTAGGCTCCCTAGAGTTGGGTCACCGCCCGACTAGAGCCCAGCGCGTTTTAAAACATTGGACAACATAGATCGATTGGCAAAAGATGAAAAGAATGAAATTAGGTCTTTAAAAAACCGCAATAGGACAAACAACTATTACCAAAATTCTGGATTAAGATCCAATTTCAGAGTAACCAGTAAAATTGTGATACTCCACTTTGTTATATTTACTGTGTTTCACCCAACCCCCGGGCTTGTGGCAATTCTCTTCAAGAACATTCATGCATTTAACTATGCATATTGGCAGCCCCTTTCCCAAAATGAAGCATTTTAAGTTAGAAGACGATAAAACTTAACATAAATTTGTGCACTCAGTTTTCAATAATTAAGTTCAGAAGGGCAAAAAAAATATCACAAGGCTTTCTCTGTACAAACCCATTGTGGCTTTCATGACCTCCATTGCGGCGAAGACGCAGCATTCCACAAGGTAAGCCCATGTCATCATGAAACTGAAACTAGAAATTTTGAACAAAAGGAACTGCAACATGCTTCAATGATCAAACAACTAACAGATAACTCATTAAGAAGTAAAAGCAAAATTACCACAAGAACACGAGTAAGAGGTAACTTATAATAAGCTGCAAGTGGTCCTGTCTGCATATGAAGGAAGAGAACACAAGTTAATATATTATACTAAAATACTAAGTCAAATATTATATGAATGTATGTTGGCTGTCTGCTGTAACCAACACAATCAATAAATTTATGTTTTGAAATACAAGTACAAATACTCTCTAACATATACAAGGATAAAGAGACATTTTAGATACTCTAAGAAGCATATCTCATTGGCTTACTGATTCACCACTCAAATTCATGTAAGTCTGCGGCTTTGCAAGCAGTACAGGGGCATCGCCAACAAAACCTGAGATGGATTAATCACGCATCTATCAACTTCACAACATAAACAACAAAAATATTATGGAATACACAATGATGGGACCAAATATAGACCTTTTCCAACAATAGCTTTGCAGTGATTCAAGTCCATAGAGATCCCTTGTGATTCAGCAAATGCATCAATCATCTCAGACCCCACCTGATAAAAGCCAATATTGAAAGGAACCCGGAAATTAAATAAACAATACAAGCAAGCTGAAACTATAATTTTGAAATAAATACTATTATTGTACATTGTGTCTAGTTCCTTTGTATTTATCTCCGGGGTTACCCAAACCCACAAAAAGCCACGGTCGTGCAACAACAGTGCAAAAGCCATGCCTCGAAAACTTGTTAATAAGCATCTCCTTGTAATGTCTTCCACTTGGCTGCAACACAAGTTCACTTCCTTTAGTAACTATTTACGCTTATGTTAGCACCATAGTTCGAAACAAAAGAGAGTTTAAAAAAGAAAAAAGAATAGAAACCAACATTGGCTCGTTAACCCCATGGGCAAAGATAAATACAAATGAACCATACACAATGTACAATAATAATACATCTTCATTAGATATTTCAAAATTATAGTTTCAGCTTCTTGTATTGCTTGTATTGTTTATTAACCTCAGAATATATTTTAATATTGGCTTTTATTAGGTGATGTTTGAAATAATTGACGCATGTGCTGAATTGCAAGGGATCTTTATGGAACTGAATCATTGCAAAGATATTATTGGACAAGGTCTACATTAGGTCCCATCACTATGTATTCTATAATATTTTTGTTGTTTTATGTTGTGAAATTAGAGGATGCTTCATTAATCCATCTCAGGCTTTGATGGCGATGCAGCAAAGCCGCAGACAGCTTAATGCTTATGAGTGATGAGACATGCTTCACCCTAAGTCTTTTGCTTAGTGTATCGTGGAGTTAGAAGGGAAAGACATTGATCAAATATAATCTAAAGCATAGAATTTCATCCATTTCCCCAACTACCTTAAAAATAAAACAAAAAAAGTGCTTGCAAATTTTCATATCAAAATTGGTAAAAGAATTTAATCTATACAAAAGGTCAGCTAGTTTGTTCTGATTTTCTTGGTTCAGTTGTCTAATTTTTGTGCTAGGAATAAATTGTCGTCTCTTTTTACAAAGAATAAAGCTAGAATAACATGCTATTCAAACTCAAAAATTACAAAAACGCAAACATAAAAATAACCATTGTCAAAGAATAAAGCCAATGAATATCATGCTATTCAAACTCAAAGATTACAAAAACAAAAACATAAAAATAACTATTGTCATTGGTGATAACTGATAACTTAATAAATAATAACAGATAACTTGAAATTACAGATGAGCAACTAAATTCTTTACTTTGTAACTGCTGATATATCCAAAAACCTTGAATAATTGCTGATATATCCAAGCTACGTGTAGATATATCAAAGCTTAATTGTTGTCTTTGGTAAGCCTATAATCTATTCTAGAAGAACCATAGTTACCTACTGCAAGCTTTACACACTAAAATAACTGATTTTTTTTCCTCCAATCCTATTGGAGATTGTCTACCCTTAATTCACCTATATAAACAAAACCTCTAAGCCAATACAGATAAAAAAAACATTACTTATCTACTAGAAAAAGGCGTCACCCTAAAAACTCTGAATTTATAAGAATGACACCCAAATCTAGAGTCATGGAATGATGAACAAAGAAGACAAATATCAACAGCTCAAAGAATTAACATCAAACTAAATACTGTCAATATTTATCCAAGAATAAGATAAGATCAATAACAAAATGAACAAAGGAAACGTCCATGTATTATTTTGGAAAGGGAACAACATCATTACCGACCACCACACTAAACAATCTAAGAACTCCAATCACCAAAGGAATCCAATTACAACTTAAACGAATGCACCTCGACCCTGAAAAACTTTGAGAAATTTTGCAACCAAAGCCATTCTACCCAACCTCTCTTTCGACAAACAAGCACTTATAAGAATCACTTCATTCAAGCTTTCCTGGTTACCCTTTAATACAACAATGTTAATTACTGCCAAACCCTATAACCCATATAAAAATATCAAACAAAAATAGAAACTAAACAACACCCAAAAACACAACTCTCAAGACTATATCAAAATTCAATTCCAAAAGAATTTCATACACATAAAATCGAAACTTTACACCAAAACATCATCATACAAATTGAAAAGCAAAACATACCCAGAAACAAAAATGTCAAAAATAACATACCATTAGCTTTAAGATATCTTCTAAATGTTAACACGCAGGCACCATAAAGCTGGCTGTTGAGCACGGTTCGAAGTTAAACACCCAGAAGATCTGAAGATGAAAAAAATATAAATACTACAAATCAGATAATTAAATGATAAATCGATTAAACGATGAACACCCAAAAGATACGAAGATGAAGACGCAAAAAGGTTGTTCGAGTTAAAACCAGATAAAACCCTAAGAAAACATGGCTAAGAAATCAAGTCTTTACCTTATCTCGCCAACAGGATTGGAGAAGTCAGACGAAACCCAAAGAAAAAGAGAAGTAAATAACGGTGAAAATGCGGCTTCCAGATTTAGGATTGAGATACGGTTGCTTTTCACTTCGGAATCGTACACAAGTGCGCACAGTTAGCGATTCAGCGGATCCCCAACCTTTCGAATCGATTTCGACCGGATGTCCTTCTTTGATCTTTGGGCCTGCCCTTAAGTATCTAGATTGGAATCAACCTACAGATTTTGTAAAAGAGATACGGCACGCAAGAAACTTGGGCGAGTACGAAGCCTTAGTCAGGTTTTCTCGATGACACGCTGACCATTGACCACTACCTTCATGTTTTTTTTTTTTTAAATGCACTACCTTGATGTTACTATAAGATATATTGAACCAGAAGAGGAAAGAGCCATCTCAACAATAGGCTGGGATATAATCAGATAATTCATCATCACTGGATGTTTCTGATTCTGAGGAAGAATATGCAATGGTAAAAATCCATAGTTTCAGTCGCAATTAGGACCTGAATGTCACTGAGTTATTCCTGAAAACAGGGTGTTCACGGATCGGGTCGGGTCGGAATTTTTAAAATTTTGTCGGACCCGGTCGGGTCGGATCAAGGGAAAGTCGGGTCGCAGGGAAGTAGAACCCGATCGGATTCGGGTTGGGTCGTCGGATAATAATTTTTTTTATAAATTAATTATTTTGAAATATAAATATTAGTTATTTTATGTTCCAAAAATTATCATATATATAAAGTTTTAATACAAAAAAAGTAATAAACAAATGAAATAATAATAAAAACTTTAAAAATAATAATAAAAATTTTAGAAAAATAATAAAATTTGTATAGGGTCAGGTCGGGTTTTAGTATCAAACCCGTTACCCAACCCGAAAATTTCAGGTCGGGTCAAAATTTTACAAATTTTTCTAAGAACCCGACCGAGTCGGGTCAAGTCAGGTCACGGGTCGACTCGACCCTATGAACACCCCTACCCGACACTCCGTGAAAGTCGGACATATGAGCTCACTAACTCTTCATGTCCACGTGGATAAGACTCCCCGCAGTAGTAGATCCGGCCAAGATTTCGGTTCGGAATGAATCGAAAGGAATAATTATAAATAAATTATGATAATTTATGTCATTAAATGATGTTATGACTAAACGAATATTCATATTCGATTTGTTTAGTAAACAAATCGAATATAAGTATTGATATTATGATTCATTTAGTAAACGAATCGAATATAAATCAATCACTTTTTGATTTGATTCGTTTAGAATTAGATACAAATTCAATTTATCAATTCGTTGTGTCATCCCTAACATAAACCAATGGTCCAAAGCTGACCAAACACTTGGTAATTAATTAACAGTACTCTTAGGGGATGTCAAAAAGGTCTGGATCTAGATGACTCGGAAAGATCCGGGTCTGCAATATATTTTTCACGGTTCCTAATTTTGATTTTAAAAACCTTTGCATATCCGAGACTAAATCGGGTTCACATTATTCGGATCTGGTTAATTTTTTAAAAAAAAATCAAAAAAAAAATATAAAAATCAAAAACCCTAATTTTAATTGTCTATCTTCTCAGTTCTCACTACTCACTCGGTCCATCAACCGCTCTTTTGTCTTCAGTTCACCATATTTATCATGCTTATGTGTTTTTTCTTGTAGTTATGTTATGTTGAATTTGTAGTTTATGTATTTTTTTCATGTCATGTATTCATGTTAAAGAATCGGTGAATGTTCAAACTTAAGATTAAAAAGTAAAAGTTACATTTTGTACAAGTAAAATAGGCATACAGAGTGAAAAATATAAAATGCTGATCTCGGATCTGAATCCGGATATACCTAGATCTGCATCAAGTATACTTGGGTCCGAATCCAAATAATTTTTCTTGGGTCTTGGTCTGAACCCAAGAATTGAAAATCATTTCTGAACCCGGACTTAGATCTAACCAGACCCGGGTTCAGGTCTGGAATTTTCCATCCCTAAGTTCTTTGTTCAAGCTTCTTCGATGAACAGAAAAATAAAACAAGATTTTATAACTAGGAGATGATAAGAAAATCTATCTACATCCAAAGGTTACAATAACAACATTATATATATATATATGTACGTATACGTATATGTAAGATATATATATATATTGTTGACGGCTGTTTTTCGTTCCAATGACAATATAGGAAACTCGCGCCTGGAACAAACCTCCCTCAACTATGAATTTGTTTGGTTAGTGGGAATCACACAAACTTAACTGGAGATAAACAACTACAGAGATAGAGATTTACGTGGTTCGATGGAGAGTGGCTCCAACCTACGTCCACGAGAGAAAAAGGGAATGCTTTTATTAGGCTCGGGATAAATACCGACCCGAGCATCTAACACAGGAATTACACAAAGTTTACAACAATTAGCCGATTGGGTTCACAATGTGGTCGGGTACACGACTCATTTTCTCTCTCTATCTCTGGTTTGCTCTTACTATCATTTGCTCTCAAATTACAAGTGTTTGTTCTCAAATTACAAGCATTTGTAAAATGTAAAAATTACTAACCATTTCTAATGTGGCTTCTACCCCTTTATAGAGGCTCTCAAATCTATTACAATCGTCTCTAACGTCAGCTTATGTCACTGAATCATCATTACAACCCATAATCATTGCTTCCACCACCTTCCCAACCAATCAAATGAGTTTGTTTCTCTGCCACTGCACCGACCAATGGCAGCCTCTGGCGGCATATGACAGATACTTCTCTGCCACCGCACCGGCCTATGGCAGTTGGTAAAGCCTATGATCAATGTGAACCGATGTTTTATCTCTTTCATCATTAGCCTCATAGATGCACGTATTCCCAAGTAAGACAGACGTCATGCTGCTCCCATATTGGTCGGTCATCATCTCATCTTTGTTCATCGGGGTCGGGGAACTAAGACAAATGGTACTCTTTCAAACCCAGACTTCAGAGTCATCAGGTCGGACCCATGCTTAAGATATGTCATCGGGTCACTCTCAACAAAATCTAAGAGAACCCCAAAATCACTCTTCAATATGGTCGGGTCGGGTCACATCAACACTTGCCTCCAATCGGAATCCCCTTTTAAGGAGATCCTTCATCAAATACCATGGTCGGGTCATGCTTTATTTCTCTTATCTCTGGGCTCTTGGTCTTTTCTATCCATCTGGTTGGGTAGTATTGTAATACCCTTTAACCATCATTGGGCTAATGGCTTACAAAAAATCACGATCAACATTTGTCCCCTAGTTCCCAGTATAAATTCTCGGTATCAATAAGTTTACGAGTTGATGCTGGGAACTTTATACGAGATGGTGGTTCATACAGACAAACATGGTCGGAAATGGTCATACTTAATATCCACTAAGCATAAAACTTGTCATCTTCTGTTGAGGAGCCTTCCCCAAACATTATCTTTGGGTAGCATATATCCGTCTGATATGATCTAGGGTACCCTCCAGAGAGTCCTCAACGACAGAATTCTAATGGGCTTATTGTTGGCTAATTTACATTCAATCTTCAAGTTCAGGATTAACTTCAAGCCCAAAGAACCAGATTGAAATATATAAGAATGACGCAAGCCCAACATAAAATCAGTTTTGACGAATTGAGTCGAATCAAGTCCAACACCCAAAATTCGACCATGGCAATATTTAATGGGCTTGAGACACAAAATTTGGGCATTATAACATGAAGCCCACAAAAGTTTAGGAGTTTTTGTTGCAAATGGGACAACTTGAGACATTTGGGAAAAAATTTCCACATTTGTTGAATTTTGTGATATTTGTGTTTTTTTCTTTATTGAATTTTTTGGCAAAATTGTTGATGACTTTAGCCGACATTTTTGTTATGTTGTCTAAACTATTAAATGACTATTAAAGGCATACCCTTTAAATAGCCATTAGTTAGCAAGTTAGGGTGTTTTGGTCTTTTTGTACCCATTAGGGTTTCTTTTATTGTATTATATATTGTAACATTTATTTCATAATAAAAAGAAAATCACCCATTTTCGAAATTTTGCTTTATTTGAAGGCTTGGCTATGGCGAAAATTGCTTAAGAGAAGGATTCCCCTTATTTCATGCAATCGAATTATCTAAGGCGTGTCAACCTTAGTAGCGTCTCCGTGCTAGCAGAACACTACAAGGAATCATCTCAAGAGTTCTCAAAGACAAGTTCTTTGTAGGTCCTTTTTGTGCCCTTGGAAGGGTTTTGTTCCAATAAAATCAAATTCGTGATTCTTGGGGTTCTATCCGTTGCGAGGGGTTTGCTTGGCCTTAAACATCCAAGTGAGTTCCGCGTCATTTGAATGACGTGAAACTCATTTGGAGGATTAATGCCAAGCAAACACCTCGCAACAGATAGAACCTCAAGAACCGCGAATTTGATTTTGTTGGAACAAAACCCTTCCAAGGCCACAAAGAGGACCCACAAAGAACTTGTCTTTGAAAACCCTTGAAATGATTCCTTGTAGCGTTCTGCTAGTAAAGAGACGCCACGAAGGTTTACACGCCTTAGATAAGTCGATTGCATGAAATAAGGGGAATCCCCCCCTTAAGAAATTTTGGACAAAGTCAAACCTTCAAAATGGGTGATTTTTTAAATTAAGAAACAAATATTACAATATATAGTACAATAAAAAAAACCCTAATGGGTGCAAAAAGACCAAACCATCCTAACTTGCAAACTAATGGCTATTTAAAGGGTATGCCCTTAATAGTCATTTAATAGGTTAGACACATAACAAAAATGTCAAACAATATGGCTCCCTCCCTTAAGCAGTTTTGGTGCCTCAATAGAAATTTTGGTGAATTATCATCCACAGACACCTAAATGATAATATATAACCAACCAAATTAAATTAAATTTTGGAACTTTTTTACTTTTTTTTTTGCTCTTCAGATCACTTGAGCTCTCAAAAAATGTATAAGTGTTGACCGGTTTCGAGTTCGGTATGGGATCGGTATGGTTTCTTTTCGGTTCCAGTAGCTATGTTTTACTTACAGATTCGCCGGTATGGAGATCGATATGGGATCGGTATGAAACTAGATCGATTCCAATAGCTATGTTATCTCCAGGTAGATCGGTATGGACACCGGTATGTAGGCCGGTATGATACTAGCCTGGTTCCAGTAGCTATGTAATGCCCAGTTAGACCGGTATGAAGGCTGGTATGAGATCGATATGATGGTCACCGACATATCAAAAATGAAAAAATACTTAAAGAACACAAAAAAACCAAGAATCAAGATGAACAAGTATCTTGATAACCAATAAACACAATAAAGACTAAATCAAAAACACAAGTAAAGATAGAAAAATTAGACATTGGAACCCTAAGCTCTGATACCAAATGACGCGGAACGCACTTGGAGGATTAGGCCAAGCAAACCCCTCGCAACGGACAGAACCCAAAGAACTGCGAATTTGATTTTGTTGGAACAAAACCCTTCCAATGCCACAAAGATGACCCACAAAGAACTTGTCTTTCAGAGCCCTTAAGATGATTCTTTGTAGTGTTCTGCTAGCACGGATACGCCACTAAGGTTGCCACGCCTTAGATAAGTCGATTGCATGAAATAAGGTGAATCCATCCCTTAAGTAATTTTGGCCATAGTAGCCTTCAAAATGAAGCAAAATTTCGAAAATGGGTGCTTTTTTTTTATTAACAAACAAATGTTACAATATATAGTATAATAAAAGAAATCCTAATGGGTGCAAAAATACCAAAACATCCTAACTTGCTAACTAATGGCTATTTAAATGGTATGCCCTTAATATTCATTTAATAACTTAGACAACATAACAAAAATGTCAAACAAGGTGGCTAAAGTCATCAACAACTTTTCCAAAAAAGTCAATAAAGAAAAAACACAAATATCATAAATTTCAACAAAGGTGAAAAACTTTTCCCAAATGTCTCAAGTTGTCCCATTTGCACTAAAAACTCCTAAACTTTCGTGGGCTTCATGTTATAATGCCCAAATATTGTGCCTCAATCCCATTAAATATTGTCATGGTCGAATTTTGGGTGTTGGACTTGATTCGACTCAATTCGTGAAAATTACTTCTATATTGGGCATGTGTCATTCTTATATATTTCAATCTGGTTCTTTGGGCTTGAATGTAGTCTTAAACTTGAAGATTGAATGTAAATTAACCCATAATAAGCCCATTAAAATTCTGTCATTGAGGACTCTTTGGATGATACCCTGGATTATATCATCGTCTCTCTCACTGTATCAGGTGTCTTAAGCTTAACCACCCTGGGGCAGGTCATCTTACTTACTGCCAAAAATGCATGTTTCTAACGATTGTCTTTCTTTCATCGCTATTCGAAAAAGGCGGTCATAAAGTTTTGAAACATCCATAGGAATACGCGATAATATGATGGTCATCCTTAAATATAACCATCACATCTATCAAATTAACCTCATTTCCTCTCCTAAATGTGCCAGGTGTCGCCCATCTGTGACTTGCCCACCCAAACTGAACGGTTGTGATTGACCAATCATATGGAACTCATCCAGGCCTTTGATTTAAATTCAATGATTAAGATTGACTCGTGCATGTGTCAATCATCCGTGCATTCAGCTTCAAATCAACGGTTGAGATTGACCCGTGTAGCCTATATAAAGCCATTTTATCCCTTTCTATAAACTTTTAAAAACTGCCTTTTTTTCTCAAACTCTCTGCAACGAAAAGCCTTTGTGTTCTTCAAGTAACGAGCAAGAATCTTCACCACTCTCTTTAACCACTCATCTCCAACAACACAAATAAGTATATTTTTTACCCTTCATTTCTATTATGTCATGAACACATTCATCTTACATTGAGAAAGCAAGATAAATGTACTATATGCGTGTATTTATATGTCTGGATTTTTTGTGTTTTTCTGGATTTTATTTATGTTTGAGCACGCTTTTTGGGTTTTTATGGGTTAGATGTTTGCTGGGTTTCTGGATTTTGTGCTTTGTTACATGTTTGGTGTATATGGCATACTGTGCGTATAGAAATGCATGTATAGCTCAAGTCATGCTTCTCATGCTTCGAGTTGTATCTGAGTTGTGTTTTGTAGTTTTGTGTTTATGTTTGTTTGTAAAACTTATTTTATCGTCATGGCTATGACACTTAGAGCTTTTTAGGGTTAGTTTACTAAGTGAAGAAAATAGAGCAAAACTTTAAAAATTATGGTAGGCCCAACTAACAGTAAAATATGTCAATAACTTTGACTAACCTTACGTCTAGGGTCATCCATTTATTGGAAAATGTCTGAATCAGAAGCCTCATCCCCTCTGCCCATTGACGTCGTCCCGACCGAAGTGCTCTCCTCAACTCTCACTTCTTCTGCTGACCTAGAAGCCAGACCTGGTGATACCGACCTCGACATCATTCCAACCCCTTCCGAAGAAGAAAACCAATTTTTTGTTGTAAGAAAACTCTGCCCCGACCCAATATGCCATCCCCTAAACTTCGAAGGCTTGGACATGGACTGACACTCTTCAATTACTCGGAGCTGGAATGTCTAGAGAGAGATTCAGTATTCCTGAGGGAATATACTTGGAACAACCCCACGATCTCGATCGGGCAAGCCAGCCACTTGGCGATCGGGTGGCAGTTTGCGCAGCCTTCTTCGATATGGGCCTAAAGTTACCCATCTAGGGGTACTTCGCAAAGATGCTGGCAGCCATGAATCTAGATGGAGAGTGCTGGATGGGCTATATGATCATAATTTTCACACGTTACGCAAGCGCACGTATCGCTCAAGTAGTATAAAGTTATCGATCCATTGAGGACTTATTACATATGTTACTAATTACCTACAAGTATCTAAATGAAATTATGATTTTTGAATTGAGTTTAAATTAACGATAAAGAAAACAAATATAATTATGGTGATTTTAAAGGAAATCATTGAAAATAAAGCATTCAGGTTTGTTAATCAACCCAGTATTATTCTAAAGATGAATTGATTTTTCTATACTCGTATAATAAATTGACTTATTAACCTGGAACACTAAGATATCCACAAGCCTCTTTCGATGGTCATGTGTAAACATTCAGAATAAACTAATAAACTATATTTATATATCAACTAATTAATCCCAAATTCATTAAGATCAAATTCCAATTATAGCTACACCCACCCGACATGTATATTTCTATAATGTAAGAAAATCTCTAAAAAGTTATCGTGTGCTATTGAATCTAAGGCTAAACCTAAAATCTCTTTGTCAAGTTCAATTAAGTTTACCACATCAATCTTATTGGTGATCAAACAACAAGAAGCATTAAAAATAAGATTCAATAAACAAGCCAAAACATCATACAAGACATAAGAAAACTCAATTTATAAACTCAAAATATTGGGTTTCAACGCAACCCTAGATTATAGATTTAGTTACTACACATGCTCAAAAACTCTAAATAAATAGTCAATGATAAACAAAACATTAAAGAAATAAAATGAAGAAGAAACTCTATCGAGATCGTTAGTCCTGTCCTCATTACTGTTGAGTTTCTGTGATATTCTCTTTTGATGTGCTTTGTTTTTCTCAAAAACTCTCATTGGAGGCTGCAAAATTAGGTTATGAGACTCTCCCTTCATTTTAGGATGAGTTGTGGCTTATATAGGAAGACTTAAATGTGGTTTCTTATTAAGGACGATTCTAATTATGCTCCCAGCGTCGCGACACAGATGGATTGACGTCGCGACGCGCAAAGCTCCAGACTCTGCCTCAGTTTTGTTCTATAGAGCGTCGTGACACTAAAAGGGTTGTCGCAACGCACTGGTTTGCATCTGATGGTCCAATTTGTTTTGTATTTTACAGTTTTCATCCCTTGTTGATTCCATTGAGTCTTGAGACTCTTTGGATGCGATTCGGGAGTGGAGACTCTTTGGATGTAGTTGCAGTGGGAGTATACGAGATCTCATTTCCGAATGGGACACTTTTGTTATATGACTGTCATTTTGTACCGGGATGTGTCACTAATATATATCACTTTTTGTATTAGATACAGAAGGCTTTTGTATTAATATTAAGAATAGTTCTTTGTATTTATATGATAAAAATAATATTCAGATCCTTTGTTGTCCAAACCAGCATGGTCATTATACATTGCAAACTTCAAAAGATATATTAAATACTGGAGTTAATAAACGTAGTTTACCTGTAATTAATAATACTGAACTTTGGCATATGAGACTTGGTCACATTGGCGTTAAACGCCTTACCCAATTGGTTAGGAATGGTTTGATATCAGATCTTACCATTGAATCCTATCCAACTTGTGAATCCTGTATTCAGGGTAAGATGACCAAAGCCCCATTTTTTGGTATTGGACACCGCGCCACTAACTTGTGAATCATGTATGTTTTGAACATCATAAGTTCATCTTGGAAATGATTTAGAATCATTCAAAATTGATTTGATCAATTTCGGACTAAAATGGACAAAAATACAAAGCAATGGTATTTCGGTAAATTCACTTAAAATTGTTTTATTGAATTTATTTTCATAATTTGATTATTAGAATATTAAATAAATATGTTTATTTAATTAATCCGAGAAAAAGTTTTGAAATCTGAAAATCGGATTTTCACACCGCTTCCTTTATCGATCAAACATAATCATTCAGGCTCTCTATCTAGGAACATCTGATATAACATCTTTATCAACTGAACATATCCAACCTATACATATCTTAGTATCATATGCATATACGAATACATACTCATATATATTTACACATTTTCATATTTATTCACATACACAATTCATATCGTTACAAATTCATACCTTTATGTACATTCATACATACGCATAGTCATTAACATCATTAAACCTCTTACTTCATATTATGCTAATAACAAAAGCCATACCTGCGATGATCGTTTCACTTAGCTACACATAACCTTGAACTGCTTCTCAAACTACTTCTTAACTATCTTCTGTTTTACCTAACATATTAATCATATATACATGTATATATGTAAAATCAAGATACAGAATCACACATTAAGCTCTCATCGCATGAGTTACTTACCTGGCTTCGCAGATACTCCGACTCTGGACCCGATCAAACTTTCGAGGCCATATTCGGACTCCCAACGGCCATACGAACGCGCTGGTGCGATCGGAATTCCGATCGAAGTTACTGTTCACGTCGGGTTACTATTTATCCGAACCTTCTTTCCTCGTTTCGTGTGCCACCGAGCACGGATCGGGAAAATCGTCACCACCATCTCGTAGTACTCGTCGAGGGCTTCAATTTGACGGGTGGCACGGGTCGTGGTTCGAAGCGACGAGCCGGGATCGACGGACCCAAGCCGCGCCTCTTCTTCCCTCCATTCTCACCGATTCCGGCGTCCTGGGTGTCGGCGCCGGCCACCAGCGTACTCCCCATCACCGGACGATCAAGACCCCGCTGGTGCGCCGTCGTGTCTCCTGCCGAATCACCGCCGGCGACTCCTCCTCTCTCTTCCACGCGTTTTCTCCCTCTCTCCCCCTCTTATGCGTTTTCTCTTTTTTTTTTTTATTTCTTTATTCCTTAGTAAATGCTGATAACAATTAATAATAATAATAATATAATAAAGACAAAATATCTTATTTCCGAAAATGACAGAAATACCCCCACTAGGAAGGGTATTTTCGGAAATCAGCCCATTCGAAGCCCTTCAGATGCGATTCTCGAAAAATGTTCAACACGAAAGTTGTTCGTCTCGGAAAAACGAGTTCGATGGTTCAAGAACCAACTCGATCGGAGTTCGTTTGCTAATTTTTTGAGTAAAACTGTAAACTTTATGCGTAATATAAATATCGCATAACTGATTCCTTAAAACGACGAGTCTACTAATGCGACAACTCTTCACTTTAAAATATTACAATCTAATTTCCAGCATATAAACACTGATTTTCAATTACCATCGTGATCTAAATCCTTAACTTTAATTCGATAACTTTCCCGAACTGTTCCGAAAAACCCGGGATATTACATCCTCTCCTCCTTATAAAAATTTCGTCCTCGAAATTTCTCCATCCTTATTTCTGATCACTCGGAACCAATCGTACGTACTTTACCATCTTGTCCGTATTCGGAAGTCACCGTACTTAACACCTTTCAAAAGTTACATATTCCATACATCAATACGAATCATACTATTTCGAAACAAAACACATCAAATCAAACATTTTATGTCTAAATCAAGCCAAACTTGTCATTTCAATTCACATCCATTCATAAGAACCCTCTGAAACTGTTTTTAAGCTCATCCATCAACAAAAGAGAAAATAGAACACGGATTCTACGCAGTCAATCGAATACATCATCTGAAACAAGGAACATAACACATGTCCTTTACACGCAACACAATATCAAAACGTAAACTTAATACGAATCTCATACTATCAATTTCATCCATAATACAAAATGGAACTCATTCATTTCACATCATATATGTAAACGACATCGACATCAAAGTTTACATTCATACATATCCCATCGCACATACAACTTTGTATGGCTATCCACATAGCACACATAATCATCACTATATCCATAAGATCCATGTCTAACTATAAACTTACATACATACTCTTATAACGATATAAACTTTTATACCAACAAATACCTCTATCGTCACAACCAGAAGTGACAACCGTAATACTCTTATGATGTTGATAGTCTGAAATCTGTCAATGTCTGCCATTATTCAAAATACATTTGGAAACATAAAACGATTTCTTTTAAAAATCATTTCGAAAATGCATTTGAAAAACTCTTTTACTGTAAACAAAATCAATTTCAAAAATCCATCATCGTAAAAAAACCATATCGAGCATCCAGCATAACTCATTGGACGAAACATAAACGAGCGCCCAATGCCCAAATCGCGCGCACAGATCGGACAATGAACGAACCGATCCCCTGTCGGCAGAGGGTTGGGTCGTACCATTTCTGATGGCTTAGACCCTACGATCACCCCGGCGGAAACATATGATGAGTTATATAAAAAAAATAAAATAAATGCATACACCGATCGTCGGGGCGGAAACATAACAATAACCGATCATCTCAGCGGAAACACATTAAGAAAACATTAACGATCGCTGAGACGGAAACATATAAATACATCATATATGTAAAATATCAAAAGTAATGTCCAATGCATCAAATCAAAATGCAATTTGTTTGAAATCTTTTTCTCCCCAAAACATAAATTTGAATAAATCATAAATGAGTCTGTAATGCAATGTTTTCAAAATAATACTGATCGTCCACTGCTCAGTCGTGCGCAAAGACTGGACAATGTACGTACCATGTCGACAGGGTAATGGGCCAGCCATTTTCCGATGGTCTGGACCGTAATGATCGCCCCGGTGGCCAACCCGGAACGTAACATAACCGATCACCACGGAGGGTCAAAAACATAAAATCACCCAGCACCGTGGCGGAAACAAATTTTCGAGCATCTCAGCGGAAACAAATTTTACAGTCTAAAAATATCAAAATCATTTTCGAGCACCGAGACGGAAACATATTAATAGATCTAAAATCATGAAAACTCAAATCAAACGTCGAGGCAGAAACATTTTCTTTATCCTTGATAATCAAAATCAAAACCTCTGAAAACTTTCTTTCTTCCTTCTTTTCTTTTTCTTTTCAAACTCTGTTATGCCAGAAATCAAATTCCAAGTTTTCAAAACATGATTCAAAATATCATTTCACAATTCAGACTATCAACATCAGGAAATCTCCCATACTTCAAAACACCTCAGATTCACATTACTTACATATTCATATTCCTATATAAACCACAAGCTTTAACTTTGTACACTTAAACACATACATATATTCATACTACACAAACATATACGGATAATCCAAATCACCTATATTAATCAAAACCATAGCACATCATACCATACACCAGAAATCAAATTAAACATAAAACTATACAGTCTTTAAGTATCAGAAATGAGAAAACTTACTCAGACGATCGGATACCTTGTAGCAGCAGTCACCGACACCCTAACCTTGGCTTTGATACCACAACTATAACACCCCGCCAGAGG
Source organism: Zanthoxylum bungeanum (assembly GCA_019454045.1). Classification (NCBI taxonomy): domain Eukaryota; kingdom Viridiplantae; phylum Streptophyta; class Magnoliopsida; order Sapindales; family Rutaceae; genus Zanthoxylum; species Zanthoxylum bungeanum. The sequence continues at coordinate 237,477 of SKCR01034242.1, read as the reverse complement.
TAGGATGCTACCGGCAGGATACATGATTGACTCATCTCCATAAGCCCTGAATCTATTGAAAATTCGGCATGAAGTATCCTAAAATTTGGGTAACCTGGATCGCAGTCCAGCATCAAAAGCAATCCAAGAAAATATCAAACCAACAAAAGGACCTCAGTGTTGGAAAAAATAACCAAGCCCCAAGATCAACAAGAACAAGCAAAATATATAAATACATGAATGAATAAATTGAAGTATGGCGGAATCATACTCACAATACTTGAAAATGGATGCTTAGATGATGCGAAAACTCCTCCCTTGTGCAGTGAAGCTCTCGGCCAAGAAGAAAAGAGGGACTCCAAGTCGAGTTTGATCCTTCCAAGCTCAAGGATTAGCTTCCCATATCACCTATGTATGATCCCTTGAAGGTGCTAGCCTTTGTTGTGATTTTGAATGCACAACTTCTTCAAATCTTGCCACAAAAATTGAAGAAAGGAGAGCCAAAAACTGCTTGCAAGTTTCGGCAATGTGAGAGAGAAAAGTTTAATGATTTTTGTTACAAAAAATCAATTTATATTTATGTCATAATATTTATTAAATTAATAATAAACTTATGGCACAAATCATGCAATGGCTTAGAGTGTCAAACACTCAATTTCCATGCAAAACCATTGAGTGAATTGTACACTATCTCCATGCAATGCATTAGAATTAAATAATGCATAATATGACATGTGTCATGTGGGCCCCACACGTTTCCAAATGAAAGTGGGCCCACGTGCACTCACGCGTTCGGGTTCGATATTTCCGAAATACCGAACTTACGTCGCGACGTTAATTAAATCGAATTTAAATAAATAATTGCGCCTAGCGAAATTATTATTTACGTCGCTAACGAATTAATTCTAAATTAACTCGTTTGCCCGAATTAAAATCTAATTTTAATTTCGCGTCGAAATCGAATTTCGATTATTATATCGAATATAATAATTTTACGATTAATTCCAAATTAATCGTTCTCTCTCTATGTATAGTACTTTATCCAAGATAAAGTCTCTCCGTAATTAATCCAAGATTAATCGAGTTTGAATCATACGTCATTGGTGAATCTTCGGGAAGCGACCCAAGAGATCTCTGGATATGTTGGCAGTAAATACGGCCGTCAGATTATCTGAATACGTACGTACCAAGTACTACGTTTTTACCGATTTACAAGACAAGGTTAGCCTCTAGCAAAACGCCATGCCTACCAAATTCTCCAGAAATATTCTTATTGGAATATAAGATCTATAACAGGCGTAGTATACCGTAGTATAGTGTATATCGAACCAGTATCAGATGATCACATGTAAGGCCTGGGGCTGGAGATGTGTCTGCCCCGTACGATACACATATCGGACATCAAGCAACCAGTCTCTTTGAATCGGATAATCCTGACCTAGTCATATTATCCCGATGGTTGCAACCATTATAGAGTACTAGTTCTGTATCCCTCGCGATCATCATCTCCATATGTCTGAAGTGATACTTCTATCTTGACATCACACCCAATACACTACGATTCTCGATAAATCCAGAAGAGGTGTACACAGAACCCGTTAAAGCCCTGGACCACCAAAACTAAAGTTTACCGATTGTCGTAAGTACTAGCGATGCAAGTCTCAGGTTAAGATCATATGCACCTACCCTGAAGCGGACTCCCATATACACGCAGACATACTACCAATGGGATTCCGCGGGGTCTATCCAAAGCGAAGCTGTTTTCCGTACCATCGGTAAAACACAACCTCCTACCGCACTTGCATAAGTATCCTATACTTAAATATATGAGAACTATGCCGTTGTGCCCTCACAACATGCACAAGTGCAGTACTAGTCTATTCCGCATTATCGATGTCCAATCTCGATAATACTACGACTAGGGATATTTAATGATTAAACCTTTATAGATTGATACCGTCTCATATCATCACAATCCGGAACTAATCATAGGGACTCTTACCATTTATATCAAAGTAAATAAATTACAAAACGGTAAAAGGCAATTTCATTACTACATAGTTAATTTTGTACAATAATACAATATCATTTACAAAATAGTGACGCTATGGGTCATAACTGTCTAACACTCAGGTCCATACAAAACTCATCAAAACCACAACCTAAGGGCTCTGTGCCCACAACATCATAAACAATCAAACTTTAATTTATTAATACAAACTACATGCTCAGCACTACAAAATAAAACAATAAATCAGATATCCTAATCTTCTAAAACTTTTCCCAGGACACTTGCGAGGGTGACTGCCGCTTGGGTAATCCACGTCTCGAGAATGACTTCCAAAGCCGATATGATTGACCAATCTACAAGTCAACCTGCAAAAGTGGCAAACTGGTTGGGTATGAGTTTGAAACTCAGTAAGTAACCCTGCTAGTAATACAACAAACAAGTCAAACATTTATGACAAACAAACAAGTCAAATATATCAGCCGTTTATCAGATTTATTAAGCTACTTCAAATTCGAATTTATTAATTTGTTATTGTTCATTATTCTTAACTCTTATCAAAGTTTCACATTTTCATATTAACATATGTGCTAATCTAATAGTTAACGCCCAAAGCATACGAAGCAAATCGTATATATATCTATACTTTTATCACAATAGTCTAACTTTGAAATATCATCAAATCGCTATGTTAATAAACTTTTCTCAATACCAAATCAAACCTTTCTTAACTTCCTTTAATTACAACATCATTACAATGACTTAACAATCGCGATTCATATACATTTACACATACCTTAACACACCCCTCTTATATATATGCCAAAAATAATTTCTAAGGTTCTTATACATATGCATGCATACCAATACAGCTTAACAAACGCGCTTTATAACATCTAACACACATTAGTTTCCGAATTCATTAACTCATTTCACATAAGCATTCGTTATCCATATAATCAACGAGCTCCATCATACACGTACATACACACAGTCACACATACAATCATCATACAACTAATCATGACGCAAACTTAACAACCAATACATCACAAGGTATACAGTCAAACAATACAAACATATCATGGCACACCAAGTTTGTCACGCCACTACTCATACATAAGCACATTCATAACAAACATTCCAAAACACGACTCAAACACTCACGTACAAACATATGTTTCAAACATATGAATACACCTCTTGTTACCAAATTCAAATGTCATACCTTTAATAATTCTCATAGCTTTTCCTTTATCGATCAAACATAATCATTCAGGCTCTCAATCTAGGAACATCTGATATAACATCTTTATCAAATGAACATATCCAACCTATACATATCTTAGTATCGTATGCATATACGAATACATACTCATATATATTTACACATTTTCATATTTATTCACATACACAATTCATATCGTTACAAATTCATACCTTTATGTACATTCATACATACGCATAGTCATTAACATCATTAAACATCTTACTTCATATTATGCTAATAACAAAAGCCATACCTGCGATGATCGTTTCACTTAGCTACACATAACCTTGAACTGCTTCTCAAACTACTTCTTAACTATCTTCTGTTTTACCTAACATATTAATCATCTATACATGTATATATGTAAAATCAAGATACATAATCACACATTAAGCTCTCATCGCATGAGTTACTTACCTGGCTTCGCAGATACTCCGACTCTGGACCCGATCGAACTTTCGAGGCCATATTCGGACTCCCAACGGCCATACGAACGCGCTGGTGCGATCAGAATTCCGATAGAAGTTACTGTTCACGTTAGGTTACTATTCATCCGAACCTTCTTTCCTCATTTCGTGTGCCACCGAGCATGGATCGGGAAAATCTTTACCACCATCTCGTAGTACTCGTCGAGGGCTTCAATTTGACGGGTGGCACGGGTCGTGGTTCGAAGCGACGAGCCGGGATCGACGGACCCAAGCCGCGCCTCTTCTTCCCTCCATTCTCGCCGATTCCGGCGTCCTGGGTGTCGGCGCCGGCCACCAGCGTACTCCCCATCGCCGGATGATCAAGACCCCGCTGGTGCGCCGCCGTGTCTCCGGCCGAATCGCCGCCGGCGACTCCTCCTCTCTCTTCCACGCGTTTTCTCTCTCTCTCCCCCTCTTATGCGTTTTCTCTTTTTTTTTTTATTTCTTTATTCCTTAGTAAATGCTGATAACAATTAATAATAATAATAATATAATAAAGACAAAAATATCTTATTTCCGAAAATGACAGAAATACCCCCACTAGGAAGGGTATTTTCGGAAATCAGCCCATTCGAAGCCCTTCAGATGCGATTCTCGAAAAATATTCAACACGAAAGTTGTTCGTCTCGGAAAAAAGAGTTCGATGGTTCAAGAACCAACTCGATCGGAGTTCGTTTTCTAATTTTGTGAGTAAAACTGTAAACTTTACGCGTAATATAAATATCGCGTAACTGATTCCTTAAAACGACGAGTCTACTAATGCGACAACTCTTCACTTTAAAATATTACAATCTAATTTCCAGCATATAAACATTGATTTTCAATTACCATCGTGATCTAAATCCTTAACTTTAATTCGATAACTTTCCCGAACTGTTCCGAAAAACCCGGGATATTACACATGATCTATCAACGACTCAATGGATGTCTCCATCCACAGATCAATTCTCACCGGAGGTGGAAAGTTACAGTCATACGTATATGTTGGATTTGGTGCTTGGAGCACCAATCTGAATGATGTATTGTATTTTATTAAAAAAATACCTACTTTTTCAGTTTATACCTTATTAATGGTATTCTCATTATGCATATTAGATTGATGTATAGATATGCTAAGAATAACATCGACCTTAGAATAGTCATGTAGTAATACTGGACACTAGGTGGTCCGAAATTGGGATAAGTATTACTATTCTAAACTATTCTTAAAATAAATATTAATAGTCAATGGTTTTAGAATATGGTCGAATTTTTATAACCTATAAGACTAGCACATGTCGTATATTGGAATTGGAGTTCCAATGGTTTAACCCAATGTACCATGAGCTTTTGAAGCTCGTATAGACATGTGGGTATTGGTTGGACCAAATACTGAATGACTCAAAGTGATTCCTAATAGTTGGAAATACACACCATCGTCAATAGGAATCTCCTCGAATTGAGTAGAATATGTATTCATTTGACTATAGGATAACATTGATTTTGTGTGAGATCCTTCACACTTTAATGCCATGTTTGTCAGAAACCTTTCATGGTCTGGACTCTAGATGTTTTTTTGGTTTGGACCAATGCACTCGTTAATCAAGTGCAGATCAAGATAGGATCTGTCGGCCCGTATATGTACCATAAGGGGTTTAGGTATCCATGTAAGTAAAGTCACGATTCTTAAAACCTTGCCCAAAGTCGATCACCTAGGGTGGATCACATCAGTTGTAAAGAATCATGGACATGTCGACTGAGATGTGCGTCTTGAAAACTTGACGTTGTATTCTATGTTTCCTAAGCACAAGTCGGATAGCCTACGACGGATGGATTGTTAAACATATGTGATGACCTCGACTTGTATAGTTTAGAAAGATCGTTCGTGTTCTTCGTGAATTCGGAGGTGGTCGAATTGCGTACATATTAGCTAGACTTATATGAAAAACATATCTGAACTTAGAGAGTCCCAATATGATCGAATTCCTATAACCTTGAAGACTATCATATGTCGTTTATTGGAATTGGAGTTCCAATGGTTTAACCCGATGTACCAAGAGTTTTGGAAAATCGTATAGACATGTGGGTATTCGTTGAAGCGAATACTGAATGACTCACATGCGATTCCTAATAGTTGGAAGTACACACCACCGTCAATAGGAATCTCATCGAGTTGAGTATCATATGTAATCCTTTGACTATATGATAACATTGATTTTATGCAATATCCTCCACACTTTGATGCCATGTATGTCAAAAACCTTTCATGGTCTGGCCTCTAGATTTTCGTTGGGTGTGGACCGATGCACTCAGTAATCAAGTGCGAAGCAAGATAGGATTCGTCGGCCCGAATGTGTACCATAAGAGGTTTAGGTATCAATGTTAGTAAAGTCACGATTCTTAAATCTTTGGCCAAAATCGATCACCTAGGGTGGATCGCATCAGTTATGAAGAATCATGGACAATTCAACATGAGATGTGCGTCTCGGAAACTTGACGGTGTATTCTATGTTTCCTAAGCACAACTCGGATAGCCTACGACTGAGGGATTGTTAAACATATGTGATGACCTCGACTTGTATAGTTCAGAAAGGTCGTTCATGTTCTTCGCGAATTCAGAGATGGCCGAATTACGTACATATGAGCTAGGTTTATATGACGAACATGTATGAACTTAGAGAATCCCATTATGAAGTGTACTCGTTGAGCACTTGGGTAGCTGATTATTTTTGATAAAAGATAATATTCGATATTATAATTATCAACTAAGATAATCAAGTGTTATTGGATAACATTGAGTATTTATTTTGACCTAATTTGATTAATTGGATTAATTCAATAATTACACAAGGGCTTACTTGTAAAATCATAATTATCTATACCATTTGAGGATATTATGGTAATTGTAAGTTTGTAATAATATGTGGTTTTGGCTTGATTTAATTGGATTAAATCAAAGATGAAAACATTTAACTAATCCATTTCCTAATCCTTAGCATGATTTAATTGGATTAAATCAAAATGGGAGACAATGGAGATTAGTCACACCTAATTATACATATTTGGAAAAATTGGATTAAGCCCACTTAAAAGTTGATTACAACTTTTATTAATTAAAAATTTTCTAAGTTTTGTTATAAATAGCAAGCTTAAGAAATATTTTAATTAACAAGTATAAGCATAAGTAAAAGCTGGAGAAGTGTTTAGAGAAGCTTGTGAGGTCTCTACAATATTTCATCTAGGAGAAATCAAGATTGGATCTTGAAGTGAAGCTTGATAGCATTGAAAACAAGATTGGATCTTGGAGTCAAGCTTGCACACCTTGGAGGTTCTCCAACCATTTCAACAAAGAATAGGTAGATTGGATCTTCCATCAAGCTTACTAGGTAATGTTTGATCTTCTCCTAAACTATGTTCTTTTGTGTATTAGATGCATGAACACATAGCTTAATATTGAAATAAGGCTAATCAATTTGTGTTAGGATACTTTAGAAGTATAAACACAACATGCTTATGAATTAGGTCAAAGATGTTCATGTTGGACATGAGACAATTAATAAGAGTTTGAAACTCTAAATTAAAGTTTAGAGCTATGGCTACCATTCTAAATTCACTTGACCACCTTTAGGTGAACTGGAATTGTTCATGAGACATTTCTAATTGGGATTCTAAAATGATTTGTGATTAGATTCAAACAAATGCATATAAGTATTTAGAATACATGTATGCTAGTTGTATAACATTGTTGATGGTGGTTATGAAGTTGAAATTGGATTTTAAGTGTATTTGAAGTATTGAGAGAAAATTGGAAGTGTTTAGGCATGTTTTTGAACTTAAAAATGCAATCAGCACTAGCGGCGTCGCGACGCAGACCATCTCACGTCGTGACGCCGAGTTGAAATTTTGGGCACGTCACGACGCCCAGACCTTAGCATCGCGACATGTCAACTTTCACGAAAAACATGCTCTCGGCATTTTGGTGGCGTCGCGATGCTCAGACCTGATTCATACTAAAACTTATTTTTCTCCGTCCGGAGTTTCCGGACTCTGTTTTAGTCCCCGTTTTTTCTTATGGACTCGAAATGGAATGTAGTTTTACATAAAAATATTTTAAAATACACCCATGCTAAATATCCATGGGTTAGACCCATTTTCGCTGCGCGGGGCACCGATTCGACCCTAGGGGTTCCACAACTGCCCTAACATGTTGAAGTTGTTAACATAGTTGACTGATTCACCATATTGAGTGTGTGGCTCCTCATTATGTCCTCCCATATATCCCGCGCTTGTGGCACCAACTTTGTTTATAGCTTGCATACTCAGGACCTCTAGGCATTTACAGATTTTGTCGAGCTTGACATTCACAGCTGTATTGAGCCCGATCTCATGGATGCCTGCTACTCATTGGGATATATTCCTCTCTGTTAGCCACAATGAATTGTTGTTAGCCATTTCTTCTAATAGATCCAATGCTTGGTGTTCCCCTTTTCCCATTCTTATCAGGTAGGTCTAATTTCTTTTTACTTAGCTTAATAGTATATTTTCTTTTTATATACAATTTTTTCATGTCTCTTTTTAAATAAATCGGGTGGACGGCTGGTAAATTAAAAAAAACAAGGTATTTTTTCGAACTTTCGTCAAAAAGGATCACTGATAATTTCCCTAATAATAAATAAGGAAGAAAAAAATACTTATTTATTATAATTATTTTTGAAATTGAATAGAGTAACGTATGTTAACATTTTGTGGCCCAAAGACAAACAAAAATAGAAATCAAGTTTTTTTATCTTTTAATCCGCACAAAGTATGTGACTTATGGTAGTAATAATTAAAATTAGTCTCAGTTGAGAATGCTAGCACAAGGGGTCAAATTTTGTACAATATTTTGAAGCCAAGGACTAAGCTGAGACCAAAAGGGATCCTGGCTCCAATCTGTAGTCATTTTAGGAACTTGAAGATCTGGCAAGTCTATGTTCCCTTGTGGCAACTGCAAAGATTTGGCAGCGGACACTTTTTTCTGTTCTGTATAATTTTCATGTACCATTGACACTTCTTTTTCTTCTTGCATCCACATCACATGGGGTAGACTTATTGGAGCCATAAATTCCTCCGGTTGGCTGCAAAAAGAGCCGGTATCGATAAGTGGCAGTGGAGGAGAAGGTGATGTGAAACTTGTCTTGATTTGATCTTCTTCCATTGCAGCCCTTTGTTCCAGGACCTTCAGAGAAGTTGCCTTCCTGTATATCTTGCAGAGTACAATATCCTGACATTGCAAAAATCCTGAAGTGATTAGTATCCTGTGAAATTTTACCTGCTGAATCAATTAAACCAAATTGGGAAAACTTGGTACCTTGGGTAAGGGGCAACCATCAGGAAGGCGATATTCGTTCATAACCCAGTCAGTTCTATGACCTTTTGGAGCTCTGCCTTCATAGAAAACTAGAGTTTTTCTCAAACCGATTACGCGTTTCGGATCAGATAAGCTCACAATTTTCCTGTCAGAACCTGTAGCTTTCCAGTATCCATGTTCAGTAGTCCTGTTTGGCCTTCCTCCACTTCCATGCTTCCTGTCTCTAGGAACAAAAAAATACCATTCCCTCTCTCCAATCTTTGACAATCCTGTAAAACAAAACCAAGAGAATTTTTTTTTTTTTTACCAAATTGCTTCTAAAAATGAACCCAATTGAAAATTTTCAGAAATGTAAGAATATATATATATATTTACCAGGCAATTCCCATGGATCATGGTGATAAATATTAAGAAATCCAATGATATCGAAGTGTAACTTCTTGCCAAAAACAATGTTCTTGAGGAAGAAATTGAGAAGTTCATCTTCTGTAGGATGAAACCGGAACCCTGGTAGCTCAAGCTCTGGTGTCATTTCATCTACTAGATTTCAAGATTTTTTTTTTCTGAAACTGTAAGTGAAAGTATGTGTGAATGTGTAAAAACATGCACATTGAAAGGCTATTTATACATTTAATAATTTGATGACACCTGACCAAGTCATTAGAGATTAGGGAACAGATAAAATAAAGTCCAGGAAAATTTTGCCGGGGCTTGACAAATTAGGAGTTGATAAAAAGATAATTGAAACTAAAAAAATAAAACCGAATTGAAATGAATATTTTATTTTTTATTTGAAAAATATCTGTTTAATTTTTAATTAAAAAACCAAATTAAACCAAATTAGAATAAATTTTTATTAAAAAACTGAATCCAACCGAATTAATTGAATTATTTGATTTATTAAATTTTTTAGGTCTAATTATGTTATATTATTATTTTATATATTATATTTGTTACAGTAGTAAATTTATTTGGTGTTTAGAAAAGTTATATCACATGAATAAAAAATTTTATTTGTATAGTCGGTGATGATTAGACAAGTTATAGTGTAATTTTAGAGTAAATGTTAGATTCAAATAATCTTATTAATTTTTTATTATTATTGTTAAAAAATGAAAAAAAATCTAATTGAATCAAACCAAATAGCAATTAAAAATAATAATATTTTTTAAATAAAAATTGAATGATTATTTTTTTTTTTTTTTTTTGAATGATTACTTTTAAAAAATATGAATAATTATAATTATATCAAATTGAATCATCTTTATTAAAAAAAAAAAATGTGGAGTCCACACGCTTATAGGCTCAATAAAGTCTCGAGCTAGTAGAGTGATTGCATCCTGTGATGTAGACAAGAACACGCTTTAGTTTTTGGACATTTACTTGGAAATTCCAAGTCATCGGGGATTTTTTTTTTCTGCAAGTCACATAATTTGAATATTCGTTATAAAAGAAGAACAAAATAGAATAATAAAAAGATTTTATTATTAATTCTGAATGAATAAATTTACAAAATTTCAACCCGCCCAAAATTTTTGGGTTGGACAACGGGTTTGATACTAAAACCCGACTCGACCGAACTCTATAATATTTTTATTATTTTTCTAAAATTTTTATTATTTTTTTAAAGTTTTTACTATTATTTCATTTGTTTATTACTTTTTTTATATTAAAATTTTATATATATGATAATTTTTGGGACATAAAATAACTAATATTTATATTTCAAAATAATTAAATTCATTAAAAAAATTTATTTTTAATGACCCGAGGACCTGACCCGACCGGAACCCGATCGGGTTCCACCTTCACGTGACCCAACCCGCGACCGGACTTTTCCGCGACCCGACTCGATCGAGTATCATAAAATTTTAAAAAGTCCGACCCGACCCGACCCGTGAACACCCTTATTATCTTCCTATATCACTGTTGGAATATTTACAGTAGAGTTTAAATTACTGTACGGGCCAAATTTGGGCCCAATGGCATAACCGTCATTCTACTTTTGGGCCAATCACGAAACTAAAGCCTCAAAGCCCACCATCAGATCTAATTTAAGAAACCAGCTTTTGGCCGAGAGACCAGACCAACCCATGGCCCATCGTCACAGATTTAACAGCTCAGGAAGGCCAACGGATTCATGAGTAATTGGATTGGGAAAACGCCTACAATAATGAACTTTATTAATCAACAGTTACGGTCATAAACCCTCCATTAACACATCTAACGTGTAGAAGAGGTTTAAATGACCCCACGACAAAAGGACCTATAAAAGAGATGAGCCAAGGCATAGAGAGGGATCTAACATAAGACAATTCCACTGTATACCATTTAAGAAATCATTACATCCATAGCCCTCACGGTAAACAAACGGAGGCTGAGGTAATTTCAGACCTTGTTCTCCCTACTTTCGACTTATTCACACTACTGACTTGAGCGTCAGAGTGCCTACGGCTCCCACCACACCGGTGGGTAGTAACCTCCTCGCTCTGTCTACCCTTATTTTGCAGGTTCGCTAGTGCCATTCATTTGAATTCTCGATTATAGACTTCGGCCAAAATCTGACGCCCACAATTACATTTGTTCTGAATGTGATGGAAAAATGACCTTAGCTATATACATTCTTTGCTTGCTTTGTCCGTGAAAGTGCTTTATGAGGAACAAAAAGGTATCCACATCAGCATCACTAACAAGACCTGGATTTTGTATTAGCTAATTTGAATAAAATAATCTCAAGTCTTTTATCCCATGAAGATAACGGAAAATATGTTTGATGTCATTCCAAAGTCGTCGAGTATTGCACTAAGAAATGATACTTCTGGACCAAATATCTCTTCATTATCTTCTTTAGTACGGAATAGATCCATTTTATGATTGAGAGATATGATTACCATGGGAGTACTTAATGGATGAGCATTATCTATGTTGAAATATTTTAGAATCTTTTCAATATAATAAAATAATGGCTAAACAGTTCGTTAGTATTATGCTCAATCTGCAAGCCGAGACAATATATATTTTTCCCAGGTCTTTCATCTTAAATTCTTTTTTAAAATTTTCAACAATTTTAAGAAGCTATTAAGGAGTTCCAATTAAGTTCATGTCATCGACATATATTACTATAATAGTAAATCCAGATTCAGACATTTTAATAAACATGCATGGGCAAATACGATCATTTATGTATCTTTTTTCGTCAAATATTCACTCAAACAATTGTACCACACACGTCAGATTTTTTTAATCTGTATAAAGATTGTTGTAACTTGATTGAACACAGTTATGATCATTTTATTTATATGCTTCAGGCATTTTCAATCCTTCAGGGACTTTAATGTAAATATCAATGTCAAATGACCTAAATATTTATGAGACATATATCAAATCTTTTAGAGGTTCTAAACTTATTAAAAGTTGAAACATAATAATATTCATCACATGAAAATACCGTTATAATCAATATTAGATATGTACTAGAAACCTCGCGCGCGCTTTATATGTAATTATCTCATTATATTTATTATGTTTCTTTATGAATACACTTTTGTATCCAACAGATTTGACATTTTCTCGTGTCTGGTCTATAGGCTCAAATACTTGACGTTTGACTAAAGAAATCAATTCTGGTTAAATTGCTTCTTTTCATTGAAACCAATCATGTCTTTGTCTATATTTATTAATAGTTTGATGTTTAAAATCATTTATAATTTCAGTAGCTACCATGAAGACAAATATATTGTCGATGGCTAATTCATTACAATCTTACATCTTTATTGTATAAATATAATTTGAAGACTTTTTCTCTTTAGAGGCTATTGTCTCTTCAAGGACTATGTCTCTTTAGGGAAAACTATTTTTTTCTTGAACTATTGATTATGAGAATATGGTATATTCATATCTCAAGCATTATTTGTAATAAGATTATGATCTTTTATTTTCCTCTTCTGGGGAATAATATCTTTTGAACCAATTAGTCTGCCACGCCTCTGACGTGCAACATATGATTCATTGGCTGCTTTTACATTAGATTATTCAACATGAACAATCATTTAGGTTAGTGAAATAACAACTAGTATATGTGACTTGATTACTTTTGATGCCTATATAAATGCATCATGTAATTGATTTGTAATTTGCTTCAAATGAATTATCATTAGCACTTCATTTTCACATTGATTAGTGTGAGAATCTAAATGAGACATAGTAAAAATTTTCTACGAAAGTGTGTGGCTTATTTCCAGAAGCTTCATTTCTTTTAAAGAGAGAAAATTATCTCATTTAAATGACAATCTGTAAAAAGATAACCAGTTAGAAATTTCAATTGCCAACAAGATTATGGCGTTTTTCAGAGTTTTCAATTAGGTCAGCAGGACCATATATGGTATATAGTTTTTCTCCAAGCAATACTAATATCTAAAAGTAAAAGATAAACGAAGTACATAATATAAAAATATTAAGTAGTAATTGGCACTAATTTTCTCTTTTTAATTTCATAGAGATTTGACACATTAAGGTAAACAAGATCTATTGGATCTTTACCTACTCTAATGTTTATTTTCTTTAATAGAAAATTTATTACGTACTACAAGTACAAAATTAATGCTCTTTTATATCATTTACAACTAAGAATTTCATGTTCTAATTTTTTTATAATTGCTAATAGTAATTGTATACTTATGCCTCGATATGATAACCATTTTGGCATATATCTTTGAAATTCAACATAATTCTATTGAATATGACTAAATATAAAGCATTTTTGATATATAGTTTAGTTTCACTTGCTAATAAAATTATGACTCTTCTACAGCCTTCAATTATTATTAAATTCGAGAAATATTTCTTATCTCGAAAAAAATATATAACAACACTATCAACTAGACATACCTCCTCCTCTTTAAGTGTATATAATTTTGGAAATTCATCATAAAGGTCGATCGATGATAGCTACAATAAAATATAAATTTTATGTACATCAAGTACATAATTATTATTTTTTGTATCAGTCAAAGTAATATCTTCAGGATATTTGAAAGTACTAAATATCTTTAAGTTATTTGAAAGATATAATATTTTATCATAAACATATCATATTCGATGATGATTCAAATTTTAATAAACTTAGAATAGGTGTAAGCATACAGTAAATGAAAATAGATGATTTTAAGTAAAGAGATACGAAGAGAGCAATACGAAACTATAAATTTAATTCACAAGTGTTAAGATTCCACATAAGTGTACGACAGCAAGCTGGAGTAGTAGCCGAGATTTTTAATGAGAGTGAGATCATTAGTGTGGCTAAAATCAGTGAGTGAGAAAGAGAAAGAGAGTGCAAACACAACCTTAGGGAAAACAAATAAGAGTGCCAAGTATAGGGTGTGAGCAAATCAAGAGTGTGGGTGAAGAAGAATTGTTTGAGACTGAGTTAGGTTTAACTAATGTTTCTTTGTCTACTGTTTGTATTTATTCTTTTCAGGTTTTTCTTCTTTGCAATAGTTTCTTGTCATTTTATGATGTGATTGAAAATGTAGGTTCTTTTGTTTTGTCACCATTTATAAGACGTGCGCTTCATGGAGAAATCATTCACAACGTGCCTAAACCAAAGCAATCAATAGCATACTATAGTGGTGAGAAAAATGATGCCCAAACCGTGAGTGTTTCTAAAGGGAGTGTGAGTGAACTTAAGGGGGAAACAAAAGAGATAGTGAAAAGAGCTTCTACATGAGTGAGAGTGAATTGAGGAAGGCTTACAAGGCTATCCAGATTATTTTGTTGTTAGTTTATAAGGATTACTATGTATATAATGCTAACACTGACCTTTTGCTTCTAGTTTTTATTTCTTATCTACATGAGTTACGAGGTGTACTCGCAGAGGACATCCTTAAAGGGCTTCCACCTATTAGAGGGATAGAGCACCAAATAGTGCCTAAGAATGATGGAACTTGACATATGTGTGATGGCTGTAGAGCTATAACTAATATCACGGTAATGTATCACCATCCAATATCTAGGCCCATTGATTTGTTATATGTATGAAAGATTATTTTTAAGGCCAAATATAGATTATATGATAAGTTAATATTGTTGTTTGGCCTGACAAATGTCCATAGCATTTCTATGAGATTAAAGAACCTTGTGTTGTGTACATTTATAGGGAAGTTTGTAGTGATATATTTTGATGACATCTTAGTGTACAATAAGTCATTAGATGAGTATGTCTTGCATTTAAGGCACATACTTGTTATTTTAAGAAAGAAATAATTATATGCTAATTTTAACATGAATTTGAAACTTTTGGAGGAATGTTTGTCATTGACAGAGTTTGCAAATGATAGAAGCATTCATTATTCTAGTTCTTACTCACTTTATGAGATTGATTATGATTTTAATTCTTTAACTCCTATGGATTTATTATCTTTGATTGTTATTAAGCTTGAGAGTTGGAATGAAAATAGAAAGGCAGAGTTGGTGAGAATAATAGGTTTCAAGCTCATTGTATTTGAACTCGAAGATTAGGTATGACTACATTTACGCAAGGAAAGGTTCCTAACATAGTGGAGATCTAAGCTGCAACCGAGAGGAGATGGTCTATTTCAAGTCTTGGAGTGGATCATTGACAATGCTTATGAGCTAGATCTTCCTGGTTAGTATGGTGTGTCTGTAACGTTTAATGTTTCTGATTTGTCTTACTTTGATGCAAGTGTAGATTCGAGGTCAAATCATTTTCAAGAGTGAGGGAATGGCATGATCCAGACCATATATGGAGCATCAAAAGACATGGCCAACAATATAACGGAGCCATTACAAGTACCAGAAGGGCCAATCACAAAACAGAATGCCAAAAGGATCAGAGAAGCAATGAGAGGATTAGCTCAGAGTTATATTATCGAATGCGACAGACATCTTGGAGGCACATTGGCATCACATGATGGCTTCAATGAAGGGGTTCCAAAGTTATTCCATTTGACCTAAGTCATACTAGATTAACGCCCCAACAATTCTGAAGTCGAGTATCTTTTTGACGAATGAAGTTGAATCAAACCCAACACCAAGTATTCGAGTCGCACAATGCTTAATGGGCTTGAGACACAGAATTTGGACCTTGCTGCATGAAACCCACAAAATTTGGAGGATTTTATGCAAATAAGACAATTTGGTCATTTTGGGAAAAATTTTCCACAATTGTTATTTATTTATTTATTTTTTGCCTTTGTTAACTTTTTGCTTTAACATTTGTATTGATGCCAACCACTTTTGTTGACTTGGGTAAGCTTGCCAACCACTTTTGTGACTTTACTAAGTTTCTTTTTTATTTTTAAGGGCGTTTTAATAACTTGTCTTGTACTATATATTATAATTTGTCTTCCTTAATGAAAATAATCACCATTTTTCGTAATTTGCTTCATGTTGAAAGTTTGGCTATGGCCGAAATTACTTAAGGGAGTGATTCCCCTTATTTCAAGCAATCTTACTTATGTAAGGCGTGACAACTAGGGATGGCAGTGAGTAGGATTTGGTACGGGTTTTTCATTACCAAACCCGCACCCGTATATGTAAATAAATTACCAAACCCGCTGCTGGTTTTAACTTTCATTACCAAACTCACACCCACATATAAAAATAAATTACCAAACTCGCACTCGTACCCAATGAATTTTTAACGGGTTTTAAAATATTGAATTTTCTTATGCTTTTAATACTACAATTTTTTTTAATTAAATATTGATATTTTTATAAGATACAAAAAAAAAATATTTGATAGTTTACAAATTAGGACACATAAATAAAAGTTTGAAATATTTATAACAAAAAGTTAAATTCATATTATCACAATTACATCCATGAATCACTAGCTGAATATCCTTCATTATGTTAAATTCATATCATCAAAATTATTGAACCATGAGCAAAAGTAATTCAAAAATTATAAGTTAGTGAGTCCTTTTATATGAGAGATTTTTTTGCCCTGAAGATATTAAAAAAAAAAAATTACGGGTAGCGGATACCCGAAGTGGGTATTCGCTGATTTTGCTTAATTACCAAACCTGTACCAAACCTGCAGCGGATTTTGTTTTAAATTACTAAACCCGCTTAAGTATTTACCAAATCCTACCCATTGCAGATGAGTTTTTGCGTGTTTGTAGGCGAAATTGACATCTCTAGTGACAATCTTAGTGGCGTCTCCGTGGTAGCATAACACAATAAGACATCATTTTAAGGGTTCTCAAAGACGATTTCTTTATAGATCTTCTTTGTGGCCTTGAAAGAGTTTTGTTCCTACAAAATCAAATTCGTGATTTTTGACGTTCTGTCCATTGCGTGGGGATTACTTGACCTAATCATTCAAGTGAGTTCCTCGTCAAAAAAATAACATGTTTATTATTTATTTAAAACTCTTAAATCTCAATTGTTGGAACTAATAAAACTGATCCAACGGTTGAAAGTTCATGGGTATTGCACACCCATTAATATTATAGATGGCCTCTTTATTTGATTTAAATAATTTGGAGAGGGGAATGTTTCCATCAAGTTTTCTGTGTTGAGTCAATTTGTTTACATTTCAGAAAGTCTTCAAATCGAGCAACCAGCCACAATCAAGAAAATAATTACAAAATTTCCAAAGCAACTCCGCGTTGTCCGCTGCACTTTTTTTCCTTCAAATATCCTACGCCTGGATCTACTATTAAATTTGAAGTCTCTGGTCATATCATGATAAAATATTTTAATAAAATAATTTGGTTCTATGACAATTAATTATTTGATGATTATAAAAATAAAAAATTTGAGAGTGATATGGGGACACCCAGCTGCAAATATCATTGCAATTTGGAATTAAGAAATAATAATTATAATTTTTGTATGGTTTTTGAAGAATACTTGACTTGGAAGTCTTCTCCAAACACTTAAAAAGTCTTCCTATTTCCTATTTAATTTATTCAAGTTATTCTTAGCCACCCAAAAATAGAAGTAATAATAAGATAAAATAATAAATAAAAAATTCAATCGATATTCTCTCAAGTTCTATCGAAACAAAATCAAATTGTAATTTAAAATTATTATTACACCACTTAGTTAAGATATTTTTTTCCTTCAACGGGAGGGATTAAGTTTCTTTCTGATTCAAGTCTTTTATCTGAACAAATATAAGGTGTTATGACAGTGAGTAAAACAAAAGACTATGAGGCGAGAAAACTATTATTTTTTAGATATTAATTATCTTCATTATTTTGGTACATGGTTAAGATTATATATTTTCAGGATCTAACAAAATTTAAAATTCTAAGAACAATAAATTTTTGTAGAATTTTATGTAAAATTTCTGAAATATGTTTGTTGATGTGTTTTTCGGGCACTATGTTATTTAAACAACACGACAGGGGTAAAAGGGGTAACTCCATTGATCGAGACCGTTAAAGCCGACCCGATAACTTGACGGTAAGAGGCCGAGCACTTTATACTAAATGGCCGAGCACTTGAGATCGGATGACCGAACATTATCAGATCGACAGCAGCATTCTCAGTTCAAATTGCTATCATGACCGACCTCATGAAGACCGAGCACATGACGAGGCGTGCTCAGGAAGATAAAGCATCATATTCTTGCGGAAAAGGGATAAGTTGTCCTACTTTAATGGGGTAAAGTAATAACTTAATATCCTAATAGGATAAAGGAAGTAAATGTAGTTTTGATTAGGAATCCTTATGGGAAAAGGGAATAGTTTTGACTAGGAATCCTGATAGGAAAAGGAGACCATCTCCAAATTGGGAATTCTTGTACAAATAGGAATCTGATTTCTTCACCATTATAAATAGGAGGGTAGAGTGAGTGTAGAAGGACAAGTTGAAGGCATCATCTGAAAATCATCACAAGAGTGAGGGATTAGAATCATAAAGCTCCGATTTGTAAAAGCAAAGAAGAGACCCGATGAGTGTATTTGAGTAATAAAAAAGCACCACCCTGTTCTTGTCCGTGGACGTAGGTCGGATCCCAAAATCCACCGAACCACGTTAAATCACCTTGTCTGATTGGCGTATTTTCTTGTTTTCCGCTAAGTTTGTTTTTGGTTTCCCGCATAACCAAACAAATTCACAGTTGGAGGAGGATTCCCTCGGAGGTAATATTCCTGTATTACCCTGAGACCAAAATCCACCGTCAACAGTTGGCGCCGTCTGTGGGGAACTTCACAAAAAGCAGTTCACGTGATAAGACAAATGGCGGAGGGCGGAAATCACCAACCAGGAGGTCCGGCAATGGACTGGATGAAAAAAATGGAAGATAGCATGAGGTCTATGATGGATCGACTAGAAAGAATGGAAGGAGCAAACAACGAGAAAACTGAAACCGGGACCGGACAGAGGAGGAAAGAGAGGGAAATAGGGAAAAGAGTAGTAGATGTAAGCGAAAACGAGGGACCCAGAAAGAGAGGCCCCTATGGGATAAGATCTGAAGTGGTAGGAAGAGAGCCACGATCAGAAGACACATGGGAAGAAGAAGAGGAGGAACAATCACCCGACCCCTCCTCCGACAGATTTTACAGCTCCGAGAGGGAAGATAGAAAGTACAACGAAGACGTACAGGAGACCTCCGGGCTTAAAGAACGCCACGCCCTGAACGACAGGCGAACATAAGGACACAGAAGGCGACACGGGGGCACAACCCGTGAAATAAAGTCTTGGTTGAGAAAAGAGATGACCAGATGGGGAGAAGGCCTCAAGACCGGCGCGAGAGACACCCGAGGCGAGGAAGAGGGGTCTCCCCTTACGGAAGAGATAAGGTCAGCACAGTTCCCGAAGCGATTTAACATGTCGACCATGGCACCATACAAAGGCCACTCCGACCCAAAATCCCACATCGAAAACTTTGTCCTCCTGATGGAAG
The DNA here is from genome assembly GCA_019454045.1 of Zanthoxylum bungeanum. Classification (NCBI taxonomy): domain Eukaryota; kingdom Viridiplantae; phylum Streptophyta; class Magnoliopsida; order Sapindales; family Rutaceae; genus Zanthoxylum; species Zanthoxylum bungeanum. The sequence goes on along the minus strand of SKCR01034242.1, from coordinate 217,545 downwards.
TACAGAGAGTAACGGGCGACGCCATATGCAAAGTATTTCCCTTAACTTTAGGTGGGCCCGCCATCCTATGGTATAGAAGTCTGGCCCCGGGGAGCATTCATAGCTTCTCCCAACTTAAGAAGTCGTTTATCCGGCACTTCAAAGGAGCCTGCACCCCCAAAAAAACAATAGGAGAACTAAGGCTCATGAAACAAGGAGACGACGAAACACTGAAAAGCTTCATTGAAAGGTATCACAACACTGTACTCGAGGTCGGAGGGTACGAATCCCAAGAAGCCCTGGAAAGTCTGAAAGGGGCCCTAAGAGTCGGGAAACTGTGGACCCACCTGAGGATCCATGAGACACCAGACTACGCTACCGCACTGGAGATAGCCAGGAAGTACGTCCTACTAGAAAGCGAGGAAAAAGTATCCCGGAGAGGGACAACCGCCAGAGAAAGGGTGACAATGAGAGAAGACCATCGGCGACAGGAAAGAGAATTCTGGAAGTTCAATCCAAGACCCAAAGAGTTCAAGCCAATGGCACAAAAGGATCAAGGAAAAGGGCCCGCAACTCAAGTAAAACCATGTGGTCCGAGAGGAAGCGTATATTCCCCTAAGCAAGCCGCCAGGGGAAATCATCATGGAGATACGGGAGAAAGGCCTCTTAATAGAGCCCGACCTCGGGAGGTTTCCCCCAGACAGAAAAAACAAAAGATCCTACTGCCTGCACCACAATCTAAAAGGGCACACAACCGATGAATGCAGAGACCTGCGGGAGCAGGTGGAAGACTTGGTAAAAGAAGGCTATCTCGGTGTGTACATAGACCATTCGGTTTTTTAGGTCGACCAAGTTGATAGCGGAAGTCATCCGGTCGGATGCGTGGAATGCTGAGATGCAGAGATGATATATCAAGAAGAGCCTTGCTTGTAGTGACCAGTGTAGAGTTGCAAGAAAGGCAACAGATCCCAAAAAGGTGAGTAAACCTCTTCTGACTTAGGTTGACATTTGATTATGCTTGTTTGTTATGGCTCACACAATGATTTTGATATTTGTTTTCCGGCTCGGGTCTGCTCTTGTACCGCCGAGATCGATGTCTCTTTCCGGCTCGGGTCTGCTCTTGTACCGCCGAGACCGATGTCTCTTTCTGGCTCGGGTCTGCTCTTGTACCGCCGAGACCGATGTCTCTTTCCGGCTCGGGTCTGCTCTTGTACGTCGAGATCGATGTTTGTTACAGCTCGGGGTTGGGTTACGTCCCACCGAGTCTTGCTCATTGGTCTGGGGACGGGACATTTCCCCAGAGCCAAATACCTCTTTCAGCTCGGGGTCGGGTTACGTCCCACCGAGTCATGCTCATTGGTCTGGGGACGGAACATTCCCCCAGAGCCAAATACCTCTTTCAGCTCGGGGTCGGGTTACGTCCCACCGAGTCAGCCCTTCGGACTGGGGACGTAACATTCCCCCAGGTCCAAGTGCCTTTCTCAGCTCGGGGTCGGGCGATGTCCCACCGAGTCTGCCTTTGGACTGGGGACGTAACATTCCCCCAGGACCAAGTGATTTTTACAGCTCGGGGTCGGGCGATGCCCCACCGAGTCTGCCTTTGGACTGGGGACGTAACATTCCCCCAGGACCAAGTGATTATTACAGCTCGGGGTCGGGCGATGTCCCACCGAGTCTGCCTTTGGACTGGGGACGTAACATTCCCCCAGGACCAAGTGATTTTTACAGCTCGGGGTCGGGCGATGTCCCACCGAGTCTGCCTTTGGACTGAGGAAGTAACATTCCCCCTGGACCAAGTGATTTTTACAGCTCGGGGTCGGGCGATGTCCCACCGAGTCTGCCTTTGGACTGGGGACGGGACATTCCCCCAGGACCAAGTGATTTTTACAGCTCGGGGTCGGGCGATGCCCCACCGAGTCTGCCTTTGGACTGGGGACGTAACATTCCCCCAGGACCAAGTGATTTTTACAGCTCGGGGTCGGGCGGGCGATGTCCCACCGAGTCTGCCTTTGGACTGGGGACGTAACATTCCCCCAGGACCAAGTGATTTTTACAGCTCGGGGTCGGGCGATGTCCCACCGAGTCTGCCTTTGGACTGGGGATGTAACATTCCCCCAGGACCAAGTGATTCTTACAGCTCGGGGTCGGGCGATGTCCCACAGAGTCTGCCCTTTGGACTGGGGACGTAACATTCCCCCAGGACCAAGTGATTTTTACAGCTCGGGGTCGGGCGATGTCCCACCGAGTATGCCTTTGGACTGGGGACGTGACATTCCCCCAGAGCCAAGTACCTCTTTAAGCTCGGGGTCGGGTTACGTCCCACCGAGTCAGCCCTTCGGACTGGGGACGTAACATTCCCCCAGGTCCAAGTGCCTTTCTCAGCTCGGGGTCGGGGTACGTCCCACCGAGTCAGCCCTTCGGACTGGGGACGTAACATTCCCCCAGGTCCAACTGTCGTTCTCAGCTCGGGGTCGGGTTGCGTCCCACCGAGTCAGTCCTTCGGACTGGGGACGTAACATTCCCCCAGGTCCAAGTACCTTTCTCAGCTCGGGGTCGGGGTACGTCCCACCGAGTCAGCCCTTCGGACTGGGGACGTAACATTCCCTCAGGTCCAAGTGCCTTTCACAGCTCGGGGTCGGGGTACGTCCCACCGAGTCAGCCCTTCGGACTGGGGACGTAACATTCCCTCAGGTCCAAGTGCCTTTCACAGCTCGGGGTCGGGGTACGTCCCACCGAGTCAGCCCTTCGGACTGGGGACGTAACATTCCCTCAGGTCCAAGTGTCGTTCTCAGCTCGGGGTCGGGTTGCGTCCCACCGAGTCAGTCCTTCGGACTGGGGACGTAACGTTCCCCCAGGCCCGAGCATCTCTCACAGCTCGAGACAGGATCACATGCCACCGAGCACATCATCGTTAGCTCAGAGGCAAAATTTTCTCCTCACAATCGAGATTGGATCAGTCAGGGGTCAGAACCCCCAAATCTCTGGTACATATATTACAGAGGAGGAGTCATTTTTAGTTTGGACAACAAGAGGAACTTCATCTCCTGATGGAACGACCAAGTAAGCAATTTGCTTTGAGGTGGAGAATCATTCTGAATAGAGTCAGCATCTCCAATAAACCGAGGATATTAAGATAGAAACAGAAGACTTAGTTGATGGCAAAGACAATTTCTCGGTGATTTCTGGAGCGACCACCAGCAAGGCGATCAGCACACCATCTTTTTTTATAGTTCCCGGCATCAACTCACAAACTCGTTGTTACCGAGAACTAGGGGACAGATGTTGATGGTGTTTTTCGGGCACTATGTTATTTAAACAACACGACAGGGGTAAAAGGGGTAACTCCATTGATCGAGACCGTTAAAGCCGACCCGACAACTTGACGGTAAGAGGCCGATCACTTTATACTAAATGGCCGAGCACTTGAGATCGGATGACCGAGCATTATCAGATCGACAGCAGCATTCTCAGTTTAAATGGCTATCATGACCGACCTCATGAAGACCGAGCACATGACGAGGCGTGCTCAGGAAGATAAAACATCATATTCTTGCGGAAAAGGGATAAGTTGTCCTACTTTAATGGGGTAAAGTAATAACTTAATATCCTAATAGGATAAAGGAAGTAAATGTAGTTTTGATTATGAATCCTTATGGGAAAAGAGAATAGTTTTGACTAGGAATCCTGATAGGAAAAGGAGACCATCTCCAAATTGGGAATTCTTGTACAAATAGGAATCTGATTTCTTCACCATTATAAATAGGAGGGTAGAGTGAGTGTAGAAGGACAAGTTGAAGGCATCATCTGAAAATCATCACAAGAGTGAGAGATTAGAATCATAAAGCTCCGATTTGTAAAAGCAAAGAAGAGACCCGATGAGTGTATTTGAGTAATAAAAAAGCACCACCCTGTTCTTGTCCGTGGACGTAGGTCGGATCCCAAAATCCACCGAACCACGTTAAATCACCTTGTCTGATTGGCGTATTTTCTTGTTTTCCGCTAAGTTTGTTTTTGGTTTCCCGCATAACCAAACAAATTCACAGTTGGAGGAGGATTCCCTCGGAGGTAATATTCCTGTATTACCCTGAGACCAAAATCCACCGTCAACAATGTTTTTATAAAGAAATGAGGGAATTGAGAGATGGATATCTGTATGAATATAAAATACACATACATATAAGCATAGAATCTTGACAGTTGCAGACGAAAATGCATATTTTGAGACCAAAAATTATGTCTGAAATTTAAAATTCAAGCAACAGTTGATGAATCCAAATTTTTAGTTTCCCTAATTAGAGATGATAATTTCGCCCACAAATCTGTAAACCCACAAAAATCCGTCTGTAATGAGTAGGATTTGATAAATATTTAAGCGGGTTTGGTAAATTAAAACAAAACCTGCTGCAAAGCGGGTTTGGTACGATTTTGGTATTTAAACAAAACCCGCGGATATCCGCAGCTAGTATCCGCTACCCACAGACTTAAATTTTTTATTTTTTATTTCTTAGGGTAAAAAGAATCCACTCATATAAAAGGACACATATTCTATAGTTAACTTTATCATTTTTTTGAATTTCTTCTGGTAATGTATTGGTTTAATCTATGGTTTTGTAGTTAATTTTTTTTGTCAACTTTATTATTTTTTTGAATTGTTTTTGGTATAGTATTTTGTTTAATATTTGCGACTTCATATTGACTTAAAACTAAACTCTAGTGACATGTGAAGAAATTATACATGATTTAATATTCTGTTTAATTTGGTTTTCATATTATAAATGAAAAATATTCTATTACGGTAAATTTATTTTTATATGATATTTTAAAAACCTGTAAAAAAATCCGCTGGATATCAATGCGGGTTTGATAATTTATTTTATAAGCGGGTGCGGATTTGATAATGAAAATTAAAACTCACAACGGGTATGATGCGAGTTTGATAATTTATTTTATATACATTACCAAACCCGCATCAAACCCTACCCACTGTCATCCCTACCCTTCACCTTCCACCAAATTAATTGATTTGTTATTTCCCGAAATATAAAGTTTAATAATTTCTTTTATTTTAATAATGTGGGTTTCATCTTTATCAATATGTCTAATACTACAAACTATATACAATAGTTACTGATAGGAATGAATCTTGTTAATGGACAATAATACACCATTTCTTTCTTTCTTTCTTTCTTTTCTTCTTCTTCGTTTTCGTTTTTTTTTTTTTTTTTTTTTTTTTTTTTTTTTTTTTTAGTGAGAGATTTTATCGCGGAATTTCCATATTCTTAAAACAACCAAGTTTCTTAATAGATTATTGTTCTTAATTTTAACTCTTAAGTTTCATTGTATTGAAAATTGAAATAACATAACAGTTTTTTAGAAGTATATTATTGTTCTTAATTTTAACACTTAAGTTGAATTGTATTGAAAATTGAAATAACATAACAGTCTTTTAGAAGTATAGGCAAGGGGCAATTACAACATCCCATCTCGATCCGGTCTTGTCCCGATCCATCCTTATTATGATTCGGAAAAAAAAAAATCATATTGAATTTTCATTAATTTTTTGAATCGAGATAATTGTGAATCTCGATCTGGATTTATTATTTTTTAACCTAGAATTCGGAATTTATTTTTTAATATCCTGATCGATATTTTCATTCGGAACAAATTTTCATCCTGAACAATACAAAATGCCGAATTTTCTACGAACCATGTTTACACAAGTCGCTTCCATGCAATTTCTTGGAAGAGAAATTACCATTTATTGATCCAAAAATTATTTAATTTTCGTAAAAAACTCATAATTTTGGGAAAATATTATATGCGCATCCGAAGTTTTGAAAAATGGTCATTTACCACTCAAAATATAAGAAATTTTATCACATATTCACTCAAAATTTAGCTGATATTAAAAAAAATTACAATTTTTAGGTGATAAATATTCATATTTAATAACTTTGATTGTACATATGTTATTTTGAGTATTTTTTCAAATATAAGATGATAATTTCTCTTTCTTGGAATCTTCATGATCCTGATTCCTGAGGAACGTCACTTTCCTTCAAAGGTGTAGTGAATAACGCCCCCTAAGGGGTGTGGCTTGGTGGTGAAGGGTCCAGAATCTCACCTTGAGGTTCTGGGTTCGAATCCAGGGGGTGCAACTTCTTGTAAGAGCCTGGGACAGCCGGGGGTTTTACCTGCACCGCGGCCCAGAATGGGTGGTTTGGTGGCGGGGTTTTCAACGATTTCAAAAAAAAAAAAAAAAGTGTAGTGAATAACGGAGCAATATTGAAAGTTCACTTTATATTTCATCAATCATTATAAGAATAAAATTTCGTGCTGTGTTTCCTTACTGCCCCCTTATAACATTGATCCTGTGATTGTATTTTAAACAAACTGATTTGCATTGATTAGAAGAGAAATAGGATTTTTGATAGGCCTTGCTCAAGTTGTTGCGTTAATTGGGTTGAATCAATCAATTCAATTGCCATAATTGTAGCTTAAATGTCCCAAATTATCAACAGATGAAAGCCATTTCACATGTCCAGGAAAATGACTCCTTGCATCAAAATAATAGTTTTCAGGTTCTAGAAACTGTTTGTAGGGCTCAACGAGAAGATCGGTTACGTGCAATTTACGTATTCGACAACTGGTTTGAAATTGAGAAAACCTAAAATAATTTCAAGATGAAAATCTGGTATCATCAAAATATAATAAACAAGTTCTTTTTTTTCTTGTTACATAGAGTTGTATCCTTGTATTTAGGTCTTTTGAACCAAGATTTTGGTCAAGGACTAGAAATTAAAGAAGAATTGACTTGCTTTTAGTGTAACACCTCAGAAAATTTATTTTGGAGTTCTGTTTTATGTCTCAAACATTTACTTATTGAAAATTATAAAGCCTGCTCAGATATTGATAATGGCACTGTAATATCCTGAATTTTTCGGGACAGTTCTGAAAGATTCTCGGATTTCAGTTCAAGTCTCGATATTAGATGATATTGGAAAATAAGAACTTAACTGATTAAGTGTTAAATGATAGATTGAAATGTGTTATAGTGAAATTTTATTGTATTGGAAATCACGTAATTCGAAAGAACCACTTATGCGATTTACATATATTATTTTTATATGGAGAAAGATTATTATTTTTTAGTTATAAAAATAGAAAATGAACTCCGATTGGGATGATTATTGAGCCATCAGATTCTTTTTTTTAGACGAACAACTTATGTGTTCGACATTTTTCGAAATTTTGAGCAGAAGGACCTCAATTTTGCTGATTTCAATTTCAGCCCAAGAAAGGACCAAACTGTAATTTTACCCAGGGACCTGAACTTAATTTTCAGAAAATTTGTTAATAAAATCATATTTGTATTATTATTGCATAACAGTCCCTGTACACAAACACACAAAAAAATGTTGGGGGAGCTAGAGGAAAAACTCATCAGCGACAGCCAGAGCGCCTCACCGACGAGGTGCGACAGTCCCCCATTACCGTCCAGCTTTGACGTGTCCTGGTGGCTGCCGTTCAGGCCAATAATGGCCAGAGAGAGAGAAAATGGAGAAGGAACTGTGGGGAAATGGAGCTTGATCTGTCTCATTCAAGAGTCTTCTCCAGTCATATCATATACCAAATCAAAGTTCTCGAAGAGTACTAAAAGATAGTGAGGAAGGTTTCTCTGATCCGTGCTTGGTTGTGCACAAAACAAGGAAAATGATACGGTGAACAATAACCTCTATGTGAACAGTAACTCCAATTCGAATTCTATCGATTCCAATGCATTCGTGGGAGTGTTGAGAGGTCGTATATGCTCTTGGAATTTCGGTAAGACCTCCCAGTAGAAATATCATTATTTTAGTTAAGTTAATTTGTATTCGGATGCTTCCAGTAGTGTCTTAGAGTAATGAATTACCTTGTATTGAATTGAATAACTTAGAATGTATTGAAATTGTGCTATTGGTAGAATTCGGGTGAAATCGGAATGTATTAGATAGATGCGGTGAGATTAACGAGTTTTCGAAAAATTCAGATCTTGCACTTATCTGTGCTTTAATGAATATGTTGGTGTTTGTGCTTGGAACGTCAATCCGAATGGTGTAATGTATATTTTATTATTTAATAATAAAATAATTACATTTTGATTTCATACCTTGTTAATGATATTGTCATTATGCATATTAGATTGATGTATAGATATGCTAAGAATGACATCGACCTTAGAATAGTCTTGTAGTAATACTGGACACTAGGTGGTCCAACATTGGGATAAGTATTACTATTGTAAACTATTCTTAAAGTATATATTACTAGTTGTTGGTTTTAGAATTCGATCGAATTCCTATAATCTAGAAGACTAGCACATGTCGTATATTGGAATTGGATTTCCAATGGATTAACCCAATATACCATGAGCTTTGGAAGCTTGTATAGACATGTGGGAATTGGTTGGACTGAGTACTAAATGACTCACAAGTGATTCCTAATAGTTGGAAGTACACAACATCGTCAATAGGAATCTCTTCTAGTCGAGTAGCATATGTAATCCTTTGACTATATGATAACATTGATTTTGTGTGAGATCCTCCACACTTTGATGCCAGGTATGTCAAAAACCTTTCATGATCTGGCTTCTAGATGTTCGTTTGATATGGACCGATGCACTCGTTAATTAAGTACGGATCAAGATATGATCTGTTGGCCCATATGTGTACCATTAGAGGTTTATGTATCAATGTAAGTAAAATCAAGATTCTTAAAACTTTGGCCAAATTCGATCACCTAGGGTGGATCGCATCACTTGTAAAAAAATCGTGGACATGTCAACATGAGATGTGCTCTCCGGAAACTTGACGGTGTATTTTTTGTTTCCTAAGCACAACTCAAATAGCCTACGACGGAGAGATTGTCAAACATATATAATGACCTCGACTTATATAACTCAGAAAGGTCTTTCGTGTTCTTCGCGAATTCAGAGGTGGCCGAATTACGTATATATTAGCTAGGCTTATATGACAGAAGTGTCTGAACTAGAGAGTTTCACAATATGAGGTGTACTCGTTAAGCATTTGGGTAGCTGATTATTTTCTATAATAGATAATATTCAATATTATAATTATCAATTAAGATAATCAAGTGTTATTGGATAACATTGATTATTTACTTTGACCTAATTGGATTAATTCAAAATTTACATAAGGACTTTGTCATAATTTCATAAATATCTCTACCATTTGAGGATATTTTGGTAATTGTAAATATGTAATTATATGTGTATTTGGCTTGATTTAATTGGATTAAATCAAAGTGGTCAACATGTAACATGTGACAAATATTTACAAAATGATCAACAAAAATTAATAAAGGAAAAAGAAAAAATAAATTAGAAAAAAATTATTATTTTTATTTGATTTGGAAAGTTGTAATTCATAATTGAAGGATGAACACTTCTACTATAAATAGAGGTGTTCACCTCTCATTTTCTTCATGATTCTTTCACTTTTTCTCTTGAATAATTTGAAATAAGTGTCTTGTATATTTTATTTTTCTTATAATATTTTTTTTTCTTTTAGTAATAAAATTATATGTGTGTTTATTCAAAGCATGGCTAGCTAATTCAATTCTGCCGGGGTAAATGATGAAATTCTTAATATGAGAATGTAGATTAATATTACCTGTATTATAATATATGAATTGTAATCTGAAAATTAATGTGTCTTGATTCATTAATGAGTTTTCATTAGTGATATATAATGATGAATTATGTATTGGATGCGTGATTACATAACTTAAAGTTGAAATAGGGCTAATAAATTGTGTTAGGATGCTTTGGAAGTATAAACACAATATACTTGTTAATCAGGTCAAAGATGTTCATGTTGGACGTGAAACAATTAATAAGAGTTTGTAACTCTAGATTAAAGCTTAGAGCTATGACTATCATTCTAGAATCATTTGACCACCTTTGGGGTGAACTAGAATTGTTCATGAGACATTTCATAATGAGATTCTAAATTGGTTTGTATTTTGATTCAAATAAATACATATATGTTAGTTGTATAACATGTGTTGTGGTTGGTTTTGATGTTAAAATTAGTTTTAAGGTGTCTTGAAATGATAGGAGAAATTTGGAAGTGTTTAGGATTGATTTTAAGGTTGAAATTCCTCAGTGCCTAGGAGAACATCGCGACACTGACCTTTCAGCCTCGCGATAATGAGCATCAGACCTAGGAGCTTCACGACTCCCACTCTTCCACATCGCGATGTCGAGACGTTTAGCTCTCGCAGTTTCTCTCGCACTTTGGAGTGTCTCAACTCCCAAGGGTCCGCTCGCGACTTCAAGGGTCGATGAACATTAAAACTTCATTTTCTTAATTTCGGAGTTCCCAGACTCCGATTTGGTCCCCATTTTTTCCTACTGACTCATATCGGAATGTAGTTTTCATTTAAATATTTTAAAATACACCTATCTTTGATATCCTTGGTTAGACCCACTTTCGTTACGCGATGTACCGATTCGACCCTAGGGGTTGCACAACTGTCCCACCAGAATGGTATCAGTAGCAAGGCTTAACGACATAACACATTTTTCATGTTAGATATGTATTTGAATCTATGCCTCTGTATTTTAATTTACTTATGCATAAGTCATAATGGATGTGCATTGCATGTTTTAAATTTAAATTTTGACCTAATTATGTTAATGACTTGATTGTCATAAATCTCTTATGATTAGGTTATTACTTTATTTTAAGTAATAGTATTAGTAATGTTGGAGCATTATTGGATGATCCGTCTTGTCAATATGGAGATGAATGACTTCTTACAACTTATATCCAAGATCATCATTAGTGTGAGGGTATAAGTGCTCGGAACTTAGGTCGCTCTGGTAAAATATTAGATGTAGCGTGATGAGTTAACAAAGTCACCCAATATCATCATTAATGTAAGGGTGTACATACAAAGCTCATTAGTGCATATAGACAAGTATACACTTAGAACACGTCTTAATCTGAGATCATCATTAGTGTGAGGATAAGAAACTATTAGGACCAAACTAGGAGTCATATGAAGTGATTGACCTTGGAGGTCTGCCTAATAAGTTTATAAAGGCCAAGATCGTCATTAGTGTGAGGCTGGAGTAAATGTCATGGGATCCACTTCTCGCTATGAAATTTTGATAGTCAGATTTTTATTTTTCATTAAGGGAGATTACAAAATTACGAAAAGTAGTGGGAGAGCATTAATAGATTTAAAATTTCATAATCAATTAGTGTTATTTTTTTGAAATGAAAAATATCATGCTACCGTTTAAAATATTATCTTGTAGATGGCTGCCGCAAATCCACTGATGAGACTTTTGGATTCTAATAAACTAAAATGAGCCGAAAACTACTTTGAGTAAGAAATGAACATCTGTCTTGTCTTGGAGTTTGAAAAGTTGACACATGTAACTATCAATTCATTACTGTTGAAATTGATCATGACTACACTCCTGAAGAGCAAGAAACTTTTTTAAAAATGGCAGGATGATAACCTGAATGTGAAATCCTACATTTTAAGATCGATGGTTCCGTATTTGCTGGGACAATACATAGAGGTACCAGATGCTTGGAGCATTATGTGAACACTCAATGAGTTGTTCAAGGAAAATCAAGAGATATAAATATATCGCAGGTTTATGGAATTATTCTGTGCTGAACTTTAGGATGGATGAGCTATCTGATCGGTGTGAAATCACTCACGTTATGTAAGTGCACGTATTGTTCAAGTAATATTAAATGTATCGATCCCATGAAGACTTATTACTTATACTATTAAATTATGATGTTAAATTTCTTCAAGTATCTAATTGATTTGATTGTTGGTTGGATGGTGATTTTTGTCTAAAATAAATAAATAAAACGAAGGTAAACTCTAAAATAAATCAATAATATGAAACTATCTAGGGTCCATTATTCTTTTAAAGATGAAGTGATTATCTTATGCTTATGTAATATGTCAGTTTATTAATCTGGAACACGAAAATATGTAAAAGCCTATTCCGATGGTCAAATACAAATACCCAAAGTAACCAAATTAACTATATTCCTATGTTAATTAAGAAACTCCGAATTCATTAAGGTCAAGTTTCAATTATGGCTACCAACGCCCGACATGTATATTCCTATCCTGGAAGGAAATCTCTAAGGTTAGATCGTGAATTATTGAGTCTAAGGCTGAAATCTAAAATCTCTTTTCCAAGTTCATTTTAAGTTTACCACATCAATCTTATTGGAGGCCAATCAATAAAGCATTAATATTAAGACTCAATAAATAAACAATACATCACACAAGACACAAAATAATCAACTTATAAAACTAATGATATTGAAATTCGTCACAACCCTAGATTATGTATTTAGGTACAACACATACATAGGATTACTAAAGACATAAATAAACAAAACATCATAAAACAAGTTGAAAACTAAAAAGTTAAAATAAAACCATAAAATAAAATGCTGGAGTTAGATGACCCACTTTTAATAATTAAAATCTAGAAATCTCCCTTATTATAATATATAAATTTACATGAATTACCAACCGACCATATAAGCGGTATCCAATTAAGTCAAATTTAATTAAGACCAACCGACTATAAATGCGGTATCCAATTAAGTCAGGTTTTAAGATAATTTATATACTATAAAATAAGTGAAATTAATCTAAATTATCATAATAAAAGTTTCACCGTTCACCCCGCGAAAAGAGATTACCTACTCATGCTTTGAAGAAAAACACCAAAAATTTATTACTAAAATAAAAAGTAAATACAAGAAAATGTAAATAAACACACAAGATACTCTTTTAAATATGAAGAATTCCTCTGATTTGGGCTTAAATTTATAGGCTTCAAAATCAGTCCGCGTAGTGATGCGCGCTACAATGATGACAAGTGTCGGCAGGCTGCATTATTGTCTCGGCGTCGTGATGCACACTACAGTGGGTGACACGTGTCAGCAGGAAGCTTTGGTGAATAATTACTTCCGCGTCGCGACGCGCTTTGTAAAATTCCAAATTTGCCCTTTTGATCTAAATTTCATCGTTTTAGCTCCGAATTGATTCTAGTGAGTCCCGATATTTTATTTATCTACAAAATAAGCACAAACACATCAAAACGTTCTTAAAACTCGAGAAACTATACAAAATATTAAGTAAAATAGGCGGTGAATATTGATATATTTTTCGCTCATCACACCCCCAAACCTAACATGTTGCTAGTCTTCGAGCAAAGCAACAAAATAAAATGCAATAAATAACTTTAAAATAAATTAACCTAAGCCACTTTCATAGGGATCACAGTTGCATTTAGCGTATGCAACAAGACTTTAAACCCCTGGGTGTCCCTAGCGAATGAGTTATAGTCTCGTGAGGGCTTACAGTGACAATACCCACAAACGTCTCTTTAAAATAAATTAACCTGAGCCACCTTCGTAGGGATCACGATTGAATTTAGCTTATGCAACAAGCCTTTAAACTCCTAAGTGTCCATAGTGGACGAGTTATAGTCTCGTGAGGGCTTACATTGACGATACCCACAAAGGTCAATCAAATGTACAATCAATCACACAAAACAAAATAAAACGATAAACAAGTTAGTAACTAAACAAGTAAAATTCTTATCCACGTTAATAGTTGTTTTATTTCATCTACATTATTAAATAAGTTAATTCTCCTATCATTTTTTTACCATTCTCCATATACACAATTAACAAGGTATTAATCAATTCATTATATCCACAATAATCATAAGTGTAATTGAAAAATAGAGCAATATTGTTGTCCTAAAGTTATGATGGAATTCACACCTTTTAGCGATGAATCTTTTTTTTTTACAACATCTTCAATCTTGTAACGAGTTTTGGGCCAGTGACTCCCAAACCAGTTGACTTTCGGACACTAGGTGTTAAGACACCCATACGGACTTAATTGCCCGAATATCGGATGTTAAAAGTTCTATCATTTGACGCGAACAATCACTGCTTACTGAGGAAAAACGTCCGGTTACTAAGTAAAACTCAATTATTATTAACTCATGTTCTACCGTTTGACGCAAACAATCACTAATTACTTAGGCAAGATGTCTGGTTACTAAGTAAGAGCGAGATTAATTTTTTATACACACACAAACATTTTTTTTAATTCCATCACTTTTATGTGCTATTTCCCATAAACCAGAGCACCGAATATTACAAAAGTTTTCACTTACAACCCATGTTCGTATGTTACCATGTATATTGATAATACCTGTTAAATGAGCATATGAAGATTAAATTTATGAATTTAATCTTCACATGCTCATTCGTTAATTGTGGAAAATTAACGAATTTAAATAATTCAAAAGGAAATAAACAAAAATTAACTTGTTACGAATCAAACTTAGATACGTCTCAGGAGTGGAAACTCCTTAGTCAGCTATCTCAAAGCACAATTCCACTTGGTTAGTAAAGCTAAAAACATAAAATTAATTTTTTTTTGTTTTTTTATAAAAAAACAAAACAAAAACAACACACTAAAAAAAAAAAAAACAAGATACTAGTCAACTATCCACTCCCCCAAACCTAATTGAGACATTTTCCCCAATATTAAGAAGAGTTTAGAATATATTACCCGGTTAGCGTGAAATTTCAATATTATCTACATCTAAAAAGAAAACTAAAGATTAAAATCCATATTTATTTGAAGCTTTCAATTATTGGTTCATAAGTCAAGAGTTGGTCAATTAAATTATTGGTTGTTTTGACAGTGATGAATATATCTTTTACGGGTTTTGAAAGGAACCCATTTCTTTTGGCATCTTCAAGAAACGCAAAAAGAAAGTAAAAAAAATCCATCAACATTAAATAATCCAACTGGTTTATGATGTATGTTCAAGTTTGCTTAAGATATCACTATGAATATTTCCTCAATGCCCAGGCCACCTAGTAAAGTAATAAAAGCATCAGCATGATTAATCATTTCAAAAAGTCGTTCGTACATACTTGACACAATGCATTCCTTTCTGTTTGATCTTGTCAAAGGTTTTGGAATGATTCCCAAAACTTGACTACCTTCTTCCTGTACGGCCTTTGAAACGTAACCCATCAGTCTAAGATTGCCACCGCCATATACTAAGTGCATATTTCTCTCTGCCATAACCCTACCAATTCTTTTGCTGCCTCAACAAATTCTGGTTTAGATCTAGAACTAGTTCCACAAAACACACATATATTAATGACTCGTCTTCTTGAAATTGCTTCAATTTTTTAAACTCTCTCTAATCTGGATGTGTTGAAGAGAGCAATGACGAGCTGAATTTATAGATCCTGAAAAAATGGTGAGTAATAATTGCACTAGTATATGCCAAATTATAATTATTAGCTAAACAGTAAAATAAATCGTGAAAGTCAAAAAGTGTGGATCTTATAGGCGAAAATAAAATAAAATAACAAAAAAATCACAAGTATTAGTTAAAGACAAAGAAATTAAAAAAAAATATTTACCGGGAGTCGTGATTGTCGGTCACATCTTTCTCCAGTAACGACTTGAATGACCTTTATGGGTCAGGGACAAGCTTCCCATCCAATTTTCTTATAAATTGGCAAACAATGTCTTTTAAAGTCAGATTCCTGAGACTTAATTGTTGTCTTTCTCTTTGAAATTGTGTATGTAAATTACGAATCATATGATGAACATATCCACTGGAATGCATCTCAAGAGTCAATGATATATCATCTAAATACTTCCTACTTATGCCATCCCTAATGAGTTTTATTTTATCTTCGTGATTATCAGACACCATTCCTAAAGAACGACAACGAGTATTGCATGTAAAACGTGCACATTTATAACAAACGCCTAATCATTTAACTATTCTTTTCTTAGCATATGTGTTTTTCCTAAATCAGGCAGAAATGAAATAAAAGAGTCAAATGACTCACCTGCCAAGCGAACTCTTGCTTCAATTATCCAATGAATATCATTAGAAATACCTTTGATCATCAGAAGTCTCATTCTTTCAATGTGTGCTTTGTAGAATTTCATCAGAGAATTTTAAGGGAGAGAAGGAAAATGCTTGTGATGTTTTGCGAGAGTTTCCTCCATCTCATCTTGTGACTTTACCTACAAAAATAAAACACACAATATCTCAATATATACACAATGCGTGGGTTTCCTTCTGCTAGTGCTAAGTTTAACGTATTTAGCTAGACATGATTGCCCAAATATTAGGCCGGATCGGCCAGTATGAGACTCTTTTTTCACTCAAAATGATTTTCCTCAATAGTGCTTGATACGTTGGCTGTGACATTGAATGTGTTGTTGGAGTTGGGGTTATGTATCTCAACCACTCCGTATGGTAACACTTGAGTGATCACAAATGGACCTTACCGCATTGATTTCAACTTACCAGAGAAAAGTTTTAATCTTGAGTTGTATAACAACACCCGTTGCCCTGGTTCTAGTTGTCTGCTCACTATTTTTTGATCATGCCACTTCTTGGCCTTTTTTGTACAGTTTGGCATTCTCATAAGCATGGAGGCAAAATTCATCTAACTCATTCAATTGTAAGAGTTGTTTCTCGCCCGCTGCTTGCAGATCAAAATTCAGCTTTTTCAGTGCCCAATATGCTTTATGTTCGAGCTCAACATGTAAATGGCATGCATTTCTAAACACCAATCAATATTGGGACATTTCAATGGGTGTCTTGAAAGCTGTCCGGTATGCCTATAATACATCGTTCAATTTTTTGGACCAGTCCTTCCTCGTTGAACAAACAATTCTCTCCAAGATTCTTTTGATTTCTCTGTTGGAGACTTCAACCTGCCCACTTGACTGCGGTGGTAAGCAGTGGAAACTTTGTGAGTAACTCTATATTTGGATAGGAGTGCATCAAAGTACTTGTTGCAGAAATCTATTCCACCATCACTGACGATTGCCTGAGATGTTCCAAAGCGAATTAAAATATTTTTCTTGAGGAAATGTAAAATCACTTTGGAATCATTCGATGGTAGTGCTATTACTTCAACCCATTTGGAAACGTAGTCTACTGCAACCAGAATGTACATAATTCCATATGATGGAACAATGGGTCCCATAAAATCAATCCCCCATAAATCGAATATTTCCACTTCGAGAATTCTTTGAAGATGTCCTTTATTTCTTCTCGAAATATTTCTCGTTCTTTGGCACATGTCACATTGAAGAATGAATAAGTGAGCATCTTTAAAAGAGTAGGCAAGAACAAACATGATTAGAGTATTTTGACCGCAATTTTATTTTCGCTGGAGTATCTACCATATGGTGATTAATGAAAATACTGCAAGACACTATTGACCTCCTCATGTGGTACTCAATGACAATTTTGAATAGGTACGGCTCATCCCAGAGGTATTGTTTGACTTCATTGAAAAATTTCTTTCGTTGCTAATGTGTTCATTCCAACGGCCATTTCCTCAATACTTTATAGTTCACATAATCAGCATACTATAAGACTTCCCGATGCTTGATGGCAAACAACTGTTCATCTGGAAAAGTTTCATTAATTTTCAGTTCATTTCTAGTTATACCTTCATTTTCGAGCCTTGATAAATGATCTGCCACTTGATTTTCTGTCTCATTCCTATCTCAGATTTCCACGTCAAATTCTTGCAGTAGATGTACCCAACAGATCAATTTGGACTTAGCATCTTTCTTCCCGATCAGATATTTGATTGTTGAATGATTTGTGAAGACTACCACCTTGAAACCCAACAAATAATAGCGAAATTTGTCAAAAATAAACACAACTGCGAGTAACTCATTTTCTGTTGTTGTGTAATTGAGTTGTGCTTCATTCAAAGTTTTGTTGGCGTAGTAGATGGTGTGAAAACGTTTCGCCTTACGTTTTCCCAAACTAGCACCTACTGCAAAATCACTGGCATTGCACATCCTTTCAAAAATGAGCGTCCAATCTGGTGCTACTATGATAGGGGCAGAAACTAACTTTTATTTCAAGATCTAGAAAACATGGTGGCATTCTTTGAAGAAGTGAAATGACATGTCTTTCTCCAGTAGATTGCATAATGGTTTAGCAATCTTAGAGAAGTCTTTGATGAATCTCCTGTAAAATCTTGCATGCCCAAGAAAGCTTCGAATCCCCTTGACTGATGATGA
Organism: Zanthoxylum bungeanum; assembly: GCA_019454045.1. Taxonomy (NCBI): domain Eukaryota; kingdom Viridiplantae; phylum Streptophyta; class Magnoliopsida; order Sapindales; family Rutaceae; genus Zanthoxylum; species Zanthoxylum bungeanum. The sequence goes on along the minus strand of SKCR01034242.1, from coordinate 199,395 downwards.
TGGAGGTAGTTTTTCTATTATCTCAATCTTTACTTTGTATACCTCGATTCCCCTTTGTGAGATCTGATGTCCTAGGACAATACCTTCATGCACCATGAAGTGGCATTTCTCCCAGTTCAATACCAGATTGGTGTCTTCGCATCTTTGTAGCATTTTTCCCTGATTTTGCAAGAAGTGGTCAAACGAGTCTCCAATCACTGAGAAGTTATCCATGATGATTTCCATGCTTTGTTCTATCATATCTGAAATTATGGCCATCATTCATCGTTGAAATGTGGCAGGAGCATTACAGAGTTCAAATGTTATCCTGCGGAAAGCAAAAGTGTCATACGGGCATGTAAAAGTGGTTTTCTCCTGATCTTCTAGAGCGATGGAAATCTGATTGTACCTTGAGTATCCGTCCAGAAAGCAGTAACAATCATGCCCCGCCAATTTGTCTAGCATCTGGTCAATGAATGGCAACGAGAAATGCTTCTTCCGTGTGGCTTTGTTCAGCTTCCTGTAGTCCATACATACTTTCCATCCAGTCACTTTCCTTGTTGGAATCAGCTCGTTCTTTTCATTAATGACTACAGTCATTCCTTATTTCTTGGGTACACATTGCATAGGGCTTACCCAAGAGCTGTCAGAGATGGGGTAGATGATGTCTGCATCCAACCATTTAATGATTTCTTTCTTTACTACTTCCTTCATGATTGGATTCAGTCTCCGATCATGCTCCTCTGTGGCTTTATACTCATAGTTTATAAAAAATTTTGTGCATGCAAAATGATGGACTGATACCTCGAATGTCTCCTATAGTACAGCCAATAGCTCTCTTGTCATCGCGTAACACTCTCATCAACTTATCTTTCTGCACCCATGTTAGTGATCAATAAATAATAACAAGTAAATTAGAATAGTTTTCCATGTATATATACCTGAGATGGTCAGAAGTGATTTTCATTCCACCTACGGTGGTTCTTCAATCAAGGGTTTGACTCGACCCTTTATCGGTAGTTCCAAGCTTTCCAACTTCGGTGTCGATCTGAAGCGAGAGGCTCCATCAAGATAGTTGATACATTCCAAAATCTCATCATCTAATTCTGTGTCAGTCATGTCGGTGATGCATGGTTCATGTTTTTCAGTGGAAAGTTACAATACCATATGTGTTCTCGATGACACTATCTAATACATCAAGTCTGAAACATTCCACCTCTCTTTCCTCATTTGGAAATTTCATGACTTTGAACATATTAAATGTTACTTCTTGATCCTGCACCCTCATGGTTAGTTCACTTTTTTGTACATCAATGATGGTTCGACTTGTAGCCAAGAATAATCTCCCCAGGATGATGGGTATGTCTTTGTCTTCCTACATGTCCGGGACAATAAAATGTGCTGGAAAAATGAATTTGTTGACCTACAAGCACATCTTCCATTATCCCTCTAAAAAATGTGAGTGATCTATCAGCAAGCTACAGAGTGACTGAGGTGGGTTTTGCTTCTCCAAGCTACAGTTTCCTGTAAATAGATAAAGGCATCAAGGTAATACTAAAGCCTAAATCACACAAAGCCTTACTGAAGTAATGTTTCCCTATGGTGTAATGGATGGTGAAACTGCCAGGATCCTTCAACTTTGAGGGGAGCTTCCTCTAAATGATGGCGCTCTATTCTTCTGTCAGTGCTACAGTCTCGTAATCGCCCAATCTTTACTTTAGTGACATAATATCTTTCATGAATTTGACATAGCTGGGCATTTATTTCAACGCTTCTGCAAATAGAATGTTGATGTGCAGCTTTTTGAAAATCTCTAGGAATCGAGCAAATTGCTTGTCCAATTTGTGTTTCTGGAGACGTTGTGGAAAAAGTGGAGGTGGATAAATCTTTCTCGATCATTTTCTTTTGCCTTTTTTCCTCCATTTGTGGGTCTGCTTCATTGCTTTCTTTTGGAACATTGTCAGTAGATGCTTTAACTCCAATATATTTATTAGTTTCAGTGCCGCTTTTCAAAGTGATGGCTTGGCGTTGCTCCTTCCATTTGTTCCTTAGATTTTGGTTCTGCGTCGCTAGGAATTCTTGCGATCTGTAAATCTGAGCATTTTCCAGTTGTCCCAATTGATTTTCTTGTGCCTTCAAAGATGTTGTGTGGCTTTGAAGCATAACATCATAAGATGTTTGATTTTGACTTAATGATGCTTGTTCTTGAAATATAACATCATATTTGGCTTCTTGCTTTTTCATCTGGGCAAGCAAATTTGCTATTCCCGGCTCTTTTTCATACTTCTGGTTTTTATTCTACTGTTAGAATCCAGATGGTGGATTTTTCTTTTGCCCCGAAGTAATGCTCCATGCGAAGTTGAGATGATTCCTCCAACCTGGGTTGTAGGTGTTGGAATATGGATTGTTTCATTATTTGTTGAAGTTACTAACATAGTTTATAGATCCATCATGAGAGTTGTAAGATTAAGCCTCTAGTGCTATTCCAGATGGTAAACTTATGGATCCAACATTAACTTGCATACTAAGAGTTTCCAAACATTTGCATATCTGATCCAACTTGGCATTCACAGCTGTGTTAACCCATACTTCGTGGATTCCTGCTACTCAATGGATTATACTTCTCTCTGTTGGCCACAACGATTTGTTGTTAGCCATTTCTTCAATTAAGTCTCAAGCTTGATCTCCTCCTTTTGCCATTAAAGCTCCTCCAACAACAGCATCTATTGTAGTTTTCATCAATCCAGTAAGTCTGTTGTAGAAGGTTGATACTTGTAGCCACTTTGCAATCTAATGGTGATGACATTTTGGGAGCAGATCCTTATATCTTTCCCATGTTTCACATAGTGATTTTGAGTCATGTTGCACAAAGGATGTGATATCATTTCTCAACTTTGCTGTTTTGGCTGGGGGAAATATTTTGTAAGGAACTTGGTGGCAAGGTTGTTCCAAGTTGTGATGGAATATGCTGGTAGTGAATGAAGCCAAGCCTTAGCTCTGTCTTTCAAGAAATATGGGAATACACGAAGTCACATGGTTTATGTCGCTCAGTTATAGTTGAATGTGCCACAAACTTCCAGGAAGTTGCAGATATGGGCATTAGGATCTTCAATTGCACTTCCTCCAAACTGAACTAATTGATGTATCATACGAATGCATGCTTTGATGTCATACACATTTACAGGTAATGGTGGAAGTACAATACATGATATGAATCTGTCAACCACCAGAATTATTGTATCTCGGATGGGAATTGGTGGTGTTACTTCCAAAGGTTCAGGTTCTTGATTGTTCATGTTGATCAGTGCTTCTTGATCTTCTCGCATTTCCCTTCTTAATTGTCTGATTTTTCTTTCAATTTATGGGTCAAACAGATAGATTTCAAAGCTTCTGCTTCTTCTCATATAGTGTTTGAGAACCTGAAACACAAGAAAAAAATAATAAGTGCAAACAAATTAGACACAAGTAAAGTATCTAACCTTAAAATTAATAGTAAAAGATAAATAAGTCTCCGACAACGGCACCAAAAACTTGATCGGTGTGAAATCACTCACGTTACGCAAGTGCACGTATCGTTCAAGTAATATTAAATGTATCGATCCCATGAGGACTTATTACTTATGCTATTAAATTATGAAGCTAAATTTCTACGAGTATCTAATTGATTTGATTGTTTGTTGGATGATGATTTTTTTTTATCTAAAATTAATAAACAAAACAAAGGTAAACTCTAAAAGAAATCAATAATATGAAACTATCTAGGGTCCAATATTTTTTAAAAGATGAAGTGATTATCTTATGCTTGTGTAATATATCGGTTTATTAACCTGGAACATGAAAATATGCAAAAGCCTCTTCCGATGGTCGAATGAAAAAACCCAAAGTAACTCAATTAACTATATTCCTAAGTTAATTAAGAAACTCTGAATTTATTAAGGTCAAGTTCCAATTATGGCTACCCATGCCCAACATGTATATTCCTATCTTGGAAGGAAATCTCTAAGATGAGATCATGAGTTATTGATTCTAAGGCTGAAACCTAAAATACATTTTCCAAGTTCATTTTAAGTTTACCACATCAATCTTATTGAAGGCCCATCAACAAGAAGCATAAATATTAAGACTCAATAAATAAACCAATATATCACACAAGACACACAATAATCAACTTATAAAACCAATAATATTGGAATTCATCACAACCCTAGATAATGTATTTAGTTACAACACATACCTAGGATTACTAAGGACATAAAGAAACAAAACATCATAAAACAAGTTGAAAACTAAAATGTTAAAATAAAACCATAAAATATAATGCTGGAGTTAGAGTATCCACTTTTAATAATTCAAATATAGAAATCTCCATTATTATAATATATAAATTTGCATGAATTAACAACCGACCATATAGGCGATATCTAATTAAGTCAAATTTAATTAAGACTAATCAATCATAAAAATGGTATCCAATTAAGTCAGGTTTTAAGATAATTTATATATTATAAAATAAAGGAGATTAATCTAAATTATCATAATAAAAGTTTCACCTTTCACCCAACAAAAAGAGATTACCTACACATGCTTTAAATAAAAACAACCAAATTATTTACTAAAATTGAAAATAAATATAAAAAACTTAAATAAACACATAAGATACTTTCTTCTTAGTATTCTAGAGAAATTCCCTAGAAAAAAGTATGAAGAATTCCTCTAATTTGGGCTTCAATTTATAGGCTTCAAAATTGACCCGCGTCACGACGCGGGCTACAGTGATGACAAGTGTCGGCATGCGGTATTATTATCTCAGCGTCGCGACTCGTGGAGTGTTGAGCATCGTGACGTGCACTACAGTGGGTGACATGTGTCGATAGAAAGCTTGGTGAATAATTGCTTCCGCGTCGCCGTCGCGACTCGTGGAGTGTTGAGCATCTTGTTAAATTTGACAAAATCATGCTTGATATGGAAAATATTGATGTAAAGGTTAGTGATGAGGATCAAGCCATAATTATGCTAAGTTCCCTACGAGGCTCTTATGAGCATTTTATTGATATACTATTGTATATGAGAGAGACTCTTTCATTGAATGATGTGAAATCAACATTGAGATTTAAGGATTTGAAGAAGAAAAAAATTGATAGCAAAAATAGAGAAACATGAGAAGGTTTGACAACAAGAGGGAAGACAGAAAAAAAAGAACCCAAAGGTAAAAAAAGGCATATTAAAATTAAGAAGTAATAACCTTGTTTTAAAATTCTTTCAATACCATAAAGAATGACACCTCAAACGGGATTGCCCTGATTATAAGAAGAACAAATTAAATGATCACATAAACGGTGAGAAGAATGGGGATGATGTTGTAGCAGATGCTGATTCAAATGGAGATTATGCGTCCGCAGACCTATTAATTGCTTCCAACAATAAAATTGAAGGTTAGTGGATTCTAGATTCTGGTTGCTCATTTCATATATGCCCTAATGAAGATCTGTTTAGTTCCTATAAAGTCATCAATGGTGGAAAGGTTTTGATAGGAAATAACCATGCATGAAAAGTCACTGGAATTGGGGCTGTCAGAATAAAAATGTATGATGATATGATTAGAGAAATAAAAGATGTGAGATATGTTCCAGATTTAAAAAGGTACTCAATCTCTTTAGGAATGATATATTAATCAGGTTATGTGATCAGGGCTGAAAATAGAGCCAGGAAAGTAACTAAGGGTTCACTAGTAGTAATGAAAGGGTAAAGGCAGAATGGTTTAGATGTCTTGCAATGAGAAATAGTTGTTGGGAATGTGAGTGTTTCTGAACAAGTAGAGTCGGATATGGCAATGTTATGACACTTGAGGTTAGCTCACATGAGTGGAAAATGTCTGATCATGCAGAGATTGATCAAGAAACTAAGTGAAACACACTTGAATTTTTTAAGGACAATATGTTGGGGAAAACTACAATGGTAAAATTTGGGACTGGTTAACACAAGACCAAAAGCACACTAAATTACATTCACTCTGAATTATGGGCTCAGACATAGATCCATAATTTCAGTGTGTGGACGTTGATTTCGGTCGAGGTCCACAATCGAGAATGAGTTGAGGGGCACAAGCGAGCCTGTAAAATAAGAGTATAGCGAAAGATGAGGTTACTGCCCACCGGTGTGGTTGAAGCCGTAGGCACTCCGACGCTCAAGTCAGCCAAAATATGAATAAGTCGAAGGCGAAAGGATTAAGGTCTTAGGATACCTCAACCACTGATTGATTGCCGTGAGGGCGGAGTAATTGGGTTTTATCTGATGATAGGAGTAGTGTTAAAATGCCCCTTTATTCCTTTGCTTCTCTATTTTATAGGTTTCCTGATGTGGGGTCTCTCTTCTGCCCGTTGGAGTAGTTGTAACTGGTGATTTAATTCTGATGATTTTTGTCTGGCAACTGACGATTCATTTGTCTCTCTTCTGAAACTGTCGACTTTATGATGTTTATGAATTCTGATTCTTCTCTTGATCTGGTAACTGGTGTCCGTTTGGTTCCCCTGATGTTGATGGGCTTGGGCCTATGAGACCTATTTGTCTGATATTTTTGCCCATAGGCTGGACTCACTAATGGGCTCCAGGTTTGGTGGTTTGGCCATGGGGTAAATGTCGCTTTTATCATTGGGCCCAAATTTTGCCCGTAGAGTTTGTCCCCTACTCTCTAAGTCTGGTAGTCCTACACTTAGACAGTACCTTTGAGCATGTCGTATGGGTCAAAAACATGGATAACTATTTTACGGCAGAGGTTCAAAGCTAATCCACGTGACGTTCCATCGTATGGTTGGGCGAGCTTGTCTTCGATTCTTTTTATCTTGAATCCTTCGATGGGTATTCCTGGTTGATAAGTCCCCAAGGTAGTTCAGAGGATAACTTTAATCAACATAGTCATATATGACTGGGGGAGGACATATTTACATCTCATTTTGCTTCGACATGAGTCTAGGAGGTGTCCCTGGTTTGACTGAACCTGTCGAAGGCTTTGAGAGGTAATTCCGATCGACATGTCGTATAGACTAAGGGAAGCTCACATCTTTAATTTGTCTCATACGTGAGCCTATGGGGGAATGTCCCGTGTCGGCTGAACCAAATAACAGTTTAGGAGTAATCTCACTCGGCATGTCGTACGGACAGAAGAAGTTCATGCTTATATTACACTCGACATGTCGCATGGAACGAGCGAATTCCATGATTCTATTTGACTCGACATGAGTCAATAGGGGGATGTCCCCGATCGAATGAACCAGATGATATTTCAAGAGTAATTTCACTCGACATGTTGTATGCAACGAGTGAATTCCATAATTCTTTTTTACTCGACATGAGTTATCAGGGGGATGTCCCCGGTCGACTGAACCATGTGATGGTTCAGGAGTAGTTTCACTCGACATGTCGCATGTAACGAGTGAATTTCATAATTCTTTTTGACTCGTCATGAGTCATCAGGGGGATGTCCCCGGTCGACTGAACCAGGTGATGGTTCATAAGTAATTTCACTCGACATATCGTATGTAACGAGTGAACTCCATAATTCTATTTGACTCGACATGAGTCATCAGGGGGATGTCCCCGGTCGACTGAACCAAGTGATGGTTCATGAGTAATTTCACTCGACATGTCGTATGTAACGAGTGAACTCCATAATTCTATTTGACTCGACATGAGTCATCAGGGGGATGTCCCCGGTCGACTGAACCAGGTGATGGTTTAGGAGTAATTTCAGTCGACATGTCGTATGTAACGAGTGAACTCCATAATTCTATTTTACTCGACATAAGTCGTCGGGGGGATATCCCCGGTCGACTGAACCAGGTGATGGTTCAAGAGTAATTTCACTCGACATGTCGCATGTAACGAGTGAATTTCATAATCCTCTTTGACTCGACATGAGTCATCTGGGGGATATCCCCGGTCGACTGAACCGGGTGATGGTTCAGGAATAATTTCACTCAACATGTCGTATGTAATGAGTGAACTCCATAATTCTATTTGACTCGACATGAGTCATCAGGGGGATGTCCCCGGTCGACTGAACCAGGTGATGGTTCATGTGTAATTTCACTCGACATGTCGTATGTAACGAGTGGACTCCATAATTCTATTTTACTCTACATGAGTCATCAGGGGGATGTCCCCGGTCGACTGAGCCAGGTGATGGTTCATGAGTAATTTCACTCGACATGTCATATGTAACGAGTGAATTCCATAATTCTTTTTGACTCCATTCCTCATTCGACACTTGGATTACTCTCAAGTCTCTATCCAGTCATTAATTGCAACCCTAGCGTGGATTATAAGGAGTTTTTGGCGCCAATTTAAGTAGTGTGTATAAAAGAGCTTTGGGTACTTCATTTTGCTTCATTCGGAAGCCGAGTAAGGAGAGCTCTCAAGTGTTTCAAGGTACTCTTCGAAAACTTCCTCTTGTTTTTCAATTTCTTTAAACATTCATAATGTAGCTTCAAGCTGTTCTTTGGTAAAATTGGTTGTTTGATCTTTGGGTTTGTGAGAATATTTTTGAAACCGTGTTTGTGGATTTTGATCTTTAGGAAGTAGGTTACTAGGGAGTTTAGTTGTTTATATGCTTGTTGTTTGGAAGATGTCGAGTGAAGAATCCTTATGCAGCTTAGGTGCCAAGATTGAAGTTATGTCGGATCTTATTCAAGTGAGCCAAAGGAGGATGAAGTATATAAAGACTGGTCGTACCAAGAGTTGATCAAGGATGGCGTAGTCACATTGGCTAGGCCTTCTCAAGAGATCCTCACCGAGGCCATACCACTAAGGTCTTTACCTGCTGTCGGGGAGCCGACTGACTTTCCTTGTACAAGTGAACCCACTAACTTATTGTCTAAAAATCCTGCTAGTCGAATGACTGGGAAAATGTTGAGGGAACTTAGGTGTATGTATAGGTTTCCCGATTCTCTGGAACTACGGGTACCGTCGTCGAATGAAAGAATCGATTACAAAGTTCTGTGGTGGATGGGATTATACATACGCCCATTCTATGTGGGGTTGAGGTTCCCTATTCCGAGACTGGTTTGGGAGGTTTTGGACCATTTTGAAGTTGTGAAAAGTTGCTCATTCACAGCTGATGCCGAATGCATAGAGGATACTATTGTCGATTGAATGCATGTCTTTCGAGTTGGGAGTGTTTTTTTAGGTTAAGGATGTTTTAGCGACGTATTACTTAAAAGAGCATTTGAAGGAGAAAAGGAAGATATACTTTGATCCTACGTCAGAGGAAGACGCATTTAGTTACTGGATTGCCGACTAATGATAGGGGAAATTGGCAGTCCAATTATTTTTTTGCGAAGGGTGAGGGTGTATTTGGATCGACCGGGGCTGGTCGAATCCCGGAATTTTAGTGTTTCACGAGTGAGTAGCGTTCTTTTCTTTAAATTTTAATCCTTGAATCTTGCTTACGAATTCTAATAACCATGTGCTTGTTGCTGCAGATCCTCTACAAAATAAGTCATTCATTACAACCGCACGTACAATATCCAACACCAAAATGATTCTATAATCGTCGGCCGAGGAAAGATATTATAAGACCAGACCATCTTAGTGGAAAATAGATTAAGGGCAACTTCTTTATGGAAGGAAATTTATCACCGCAAAGGAGAAGGTAAAGTTCTGGCCTATTGTAACGACGTTTTGCCCATGATAAATTATAGATGGTCGTGTCAAACGTTATATGGAGAGTCTAGATATCGAGAGCCCCTAAAACCTGAAGAATTTTTATGCGCAGAGGAAATGATGATTGGACCATTCACAGTAGCTTCACTCAACGAGATGAAGAGCCGGAAGAAGTCGAGGAAGTTGAAGAAGAAAGAACCAGAAGTCGAAAAAGAAACCGGTCTTCAGCAAAGGGAAGTCGTTTCAAGTGAGGGTATCGCAGAGAAAGTGAAGTCGACCGAAATGATTTCTGCGGGGAAGAAAATGAAGTCTATCGCCGAAGTTGAAGAAGACTCTGATAACCTCATCTTAAAGGTTCCAAGAGAGAGCCTACTGCAATTTTTGATCCTTCAACCATTGATTAATCCGTGGAAGGACTTCTTTTGGAGGGGGATGAAGTAAGGTTAGCACAAATTGGCCCGGTGGAGGCTATGAAGAAAGCCATTGCTTTGAATTATCAAGTGAGTATAACTTTTTTTTTTGGGTCGGATGACGTTCTGAATCGATATTTTCAGGCACTGGAATGTAGTCTATACATGCGGAAGAATGCAGAATGCAGTCAGAGGAGGATCAAAGAGCTGGAGAAAATGTTATCGGTGGTGAGGAAAGAATCTTCAGATCTGAAGTCCGGGCTGGTCGCTTCTCAAAGGAAGGAGAAGGGGCTCGAGAAAGAGTTGAAGGAGGTCAAGGCTACTTTGAAGATGGAAAAGGAAACGGCCGAGCTAACAATTGATAGAGCAAATTGAGGATATCGCCATTGATTCCATGATGAAAAATAGATATGACTTAATGGGGGAATATCTTACTAGGAAACATGTAGACTGGAAACCGAAGAAATGGATTCGAGAGTATGAAAGGCGCGCTGTCGGTATTTCTTCGTCGATGGAGGAAGATTATGAAGAAAAAGGGCCGGAGGTTGAGTCGAAGAAGGACGGGGTGGAGCCAAATGCATTTCATGTAGATGAGACGGAAGAGGTCGAGAAATATATAGAAGAAGGAGAGGATGTCGGACCGGCGGCTGTTGACACCGAATCGACGATGGTGGTCGAGACTCAAGAAGATGTTCCTGCCATTCTTCCAACAACTGCCGATGAAGGAGGAGTCACTCTTTGAAATTTAAGGGTTCGATATTAATTTTGAAAATTTTGTATAAAGTTTGACTCAGTGGTCCGATAGGAAGGCGAAAAGCCGAATTTTGAACAATCAACATTGTGTATATGTCGAATGATATTTTAATGAACGAACTTTTATTGCAATTAGTCTAATGACTTCTACAAATTTCCTTATTTCATACTTATAACGACGGCTAAATATTGGAAAAGATAATTGCCAACAAACAAACAACAAAACATAAGTGTTACCGGATGAATTGCTTAGGATGGATTGCGTTCCAACTGTTGCGCACGGGAGCCCCCTCTATGGTCTGTAGCTTATAGGCTCCTCTCCCGACAACTTTTGTGATGAGGTAAGGGCCTTCCCAATTTGAACCCAACTTCCCATCTCCAAATTCCTTAGTGTTCTGGAACACTCTCCGTAGGACCCAATCTCCAACCTTGAAAGTCCTACTCCCGACGTTTTTGTCAAAGTATCTGGCCATTCTTTGTTGATGAGTAGCCAGTCGAATAGAAGCTCGGTCCCTTGTCTCATCAATTGTGTCGAGATTGAAATTCATCAGCCATTGATTGTTTTCTTCATTGAGCCATTGGTAGCGTAGGGACGGGATGGCTTCTTCAGTTGGAATTACTGCTTCCATTCCAAATGCCAATGCGAAAGGAGTTTCACATGTCGAAGATCTTACCGTCGTCCTGTATGACCACAACACTCATGGAAGTTCATCCGCCCAAGCACCCTTAGCCTTATCCAACCTCTTCTTCAAAGTGTTCATGATCGTCTTGTTGGACGATTCGGCCTGGCCATTCGCTTGTGGAAAGCGTGGGGTCGAAAAGTTCAATTTTATGCCCCAGTTCCTACAGAAGTCTTGAAAGTGATGACTGTTGAATTGAGAGCCGTTGTCAGTCACAATTTCTCCTCTTGGTTGGTTCCTCATTTCCTTGTGAGAGTGGATATCCATATCAGGTCCCCTGGTAGCAGCAGGCCTTCTGTCCACTCGTGTAACATCTTCCCTTCTTTTATTTCTTTTATCTTTTTCCCATCTTATTTCTACATGGGCCCGCGCCATGACCTGGTCCATGGTGTAGCATCGGAACTTCGTCAATTTCTTGTAGAGTCCATTTTCACAAAGTAGTCCGTTTTGGAATGATTCTACCGCAGTAGGCTGGTGGAGATCCGAGATAGTAATTCTCTCCCAGTTGAACCGAGCCACGTAGCTCCATAGTGACTCTCATCTTCTCTGCTGGATGGAATTGATGTCGTCGGAAGTCTTTTCTAATTTGCAAGAACTTGCAAAATGTTGCACGAACTTGTCAGCCAGCTGCTGGTAGGACTCGATTGACCTGTAGGGCAGGTTAATGAACCAAGAAAGGGCTGGTCCCGTCAGTGTTTCCCCAAAGCATCTACACATTCCAGCCTCTCATTGGCTTGGGGACAAGCGGGTTGACATAATCTTGTATTTGTAGTGTATTACGTGGTCATCTAGATCGGTGGACCCATCATATTGCTTCGTTTCGGGTGGACTGAATTTTCGGGGCAATTCAATAACTACAATTGACTCCACACATGGGGTATCAGAAATTGCTCCGGCTATGCTCTTCCTGATTGGCAGCATTACCCATGGTAGTCTGAACATAATTGCTTCATTGAATTCAATCATTTCCCTTCTGATGGAGCTAACAATTTGTTGGGATGGATCGATAAAAAAGTTCGGGTCATGTGAAGTTGGATGGTGATTGTTGTTTAGCCCATCTGTCATGGCGGGATTGTCGGATTGCTTCGATCGTCTGAATTGCTGGTCTGGCCTAGAGTGTTATGTCGGGGGTTGGATGACAACTGCTCCAGCTTTTTCTGTAGGCTTTTGTTGGAATTTCGCATCGTCAGATTCTCTTCTTCAAGGGCTTGCAGACGTTCTTGGAGCATGGCAAGTTGTGCCATCATGGGATCCGGGGTTTATTCATTGCTCGAGGCCATTTCTGGCTGTTTGTAGAAGTGTCTAATTTTTGCGAAATCCACTCGGTTGCCCCACGGTGGGTGCCAAATTATGGACGTTGATTTCGGTCGAGGTCCACAATCGAGAATGAGTTGAGGGGCACAAGCGAACCTATAAAATAAGAGTAGAGCGAAATAGAAGGTTACTGCCCACCGGTGTGGTGGAAGCCGTAGGCACTACAATGCTCAAGTCAGCTAAAATATGAATAGGTCGAAGGCAAAAATATTAAGGTCTTATGATACCTCAACCACTGATTGATTGCCTTTAGGGGGGAGTAATTGGGTTTTATCTGATGATAGGAGTAGTGTCAAGATGCCCCTCTATTCCTTTGCTTCTCGCTTTTATAGGTTCCCTGATGTGGGGTCTCTCTTCTGCCCGTTGGAGTAGTTGTAATTGGTGATTTAATTCTGATGATTTTTTGTCTGGAAACTGACGATTCGTTTGTCTCTCTTCTGAAACTGTCGACTTTATGATGTTTATGAATTCTGATTCTTCTTTTCATCTGGTAACTAGTGTCCGTTTGGTTCCCCTGATGTTGATGGACTTGGGCCTATGAGACCTATTTGTCTGATATTTTTGCCCATGGGCTGGACTCACTAATGGGCTCCAGGTTTGGTGGTTTAGCCATGGGGTAAATGTCGATTTTATCATTTGGCCCAAATTTGGCCCGTACACAGTGGAGGTAATTATTTTATGTTTATAATAGATAAATTATCCAAGAAACTATGGGTATCAGTTTTTAGGAGTAAAGATCAGGCCTTTGAGGCATTTAGAGACTGTAAAATTTTGATTAAAATTAGACTGATAGAAAAAATTAAAATGCTTAGGATTGATAATGGATTGGAGTACTACATTGCTGATTTTGATGAGATGTGTAAGGTAAGTGGAATACCTAGATACAAGACTGTGAGGATGACTAATAAAATGGTTTAGCTAAGAGAATGAACATGATATTATTGGAGAAGATTGGGTGTATGTAGACACATTAACAACTTCCCAAGAAAATCTAGGTTGAAGCCTTAGCAACAACATGCTATATTATCAATAAAAGAGTATCTGCAACAGTGAATGCACTAACACCTGAAGAAGTTTTGTCTGGAAAAGCTGCTGACTATTCAAACCTAAGGGTGTTTAGGTGTTCTGCTTATGTACACATAAAATAAAGTTAACTTAAACCAATAGTCCTTGAAAGAGTCTGCCTTGGGAATCCAGAAGGAGTGAAGAGTTATAAGGTATGGATTACATACTTCAATCAACCTAAGTGTATTATTAGCAAAAGTTATCTTTAATGAAGCAGCAATGCTAAAGAATTCTGAAGCAGCACGGTCTAATTCCCGTAAACTTATACCAGAAGAGGATGTAGTCACCATTAAAGTGGAACTTCAGACTAAGCGACCAAGAACTCAGTCTGAAATAAGTTCAACAACAATTGAAGACGAAGTGAAAGTTCGTAATTATCCTAAGTTCTGACCTTATATAAAATTTACACAATAAATCAAGACAAGTCATGATTATTATTTATATGGATGCCTAACAAGCAACCTTAAATCTATGCATTTACAATGTAATGCAAAATATTAAATCAATAACATAAAATAAAATGGAAAATAAAATCAAAACCATAAATAAACATAATAATTTTGGTGACGAAGTGAAAAACTCATGCAAGGTACTTAAGGTATCTCGGCTACCATATTAAAATCCGCTATAATAGAGAAATACTTACAGCGATGGTAAAAGACCTATGGTGGTAACTCACCGACTCTAGTACCTCTAGACTACAAAAACTCGAAGAACTCATCGAGTCCATGCCCCACAGCTTTTATTCAAACCATATGAAGTCTCTGAGCGAATCTACTCTGCAAGCTCTGAACGTCGAAACTCTGACTACCAATCTTCCTCCTTGAGAACTCTGAAGGGTAAGGAAACTATGTTTGTTGTGTTGATGGCAAATCAAAGATGAATATCACTAAAATCAAATATAACAATGAAAGCAAAGATGTATTTAAGGTGAGAAAAGAATAGATTGAAAAGTTATGAAGGTTTCAGGCTTTGATCAATATGTTTCCAACCTTTGTGTAAGTGGCTCAATGTTTGTTTATATAGGTAAGGCAAAGACAAGGGTTTCCTATTGCTAATATAGCTTAAAATATGTCCAAAATAACCTACTTATGCACGGGAGTTCGAACGCACATCAAATGTTATGCACGGGAGTTCGAAGCACATCAAATGCAACTCAAACACAAAATTTCTGCCTCCAAGCATTCGAACGTAAATAGAAATGCAACTCGAACGCATGTCATAGACTGATCTTGAGGTGCAACTTAAAACGCTCGTAAATTTCTCGTCCCTTGGCCAAATAATGCGTTCATTATATGTACATGATCGTATTCGAGTCCAATTTCCAATGAAACTGGCCTCATGGCAATTGGAGCTCTAAAGCTTCAGGAATATTCAAAAGAGTGAATATCACTCTGATATCTCAATCTGATGTTGTCCAAATATCACTCTAAAGCTTCAGGAACATTCAAAAGAGTGAATATCACTCTGATATCTCAATCTGATGTTGTCCAAATATTTGTCAAATTACACCGAGATCTTCAAGACTCATTACAACTCAATTGAACTTGTTTTGTTACGGACATTGTCAATAAAAATGGAATTAGCAAGCTCCCCCTTTAGCATTTTGTGATAAAATATTACATAATACACAGACTACGGTAAAAGACCCGAAAAGAAAATAGCCAACTGCCAACCATCAAGACAATGACTTATTATAATATTACTCGATCTAATACCTAATCAAGTAGTCTTGAAATCAATGTCACCTCAACCAACAATCTGCTAACCTGAAACATCCACAAACAACAATATATCGTGAAAATCACAGGAATTATAAAGAACAGATAAAGCAGCAAAAATTCATAAAACTCTCATGCATGTATAGGTAGATATCCTACTCCCTTTAAGACGGAGGTTTCAAAACAAATGGATATACTACTCCTAAACTACCAACCTACGCTCTTTTTTTGGTCATGAAATGACAATGGGAAATGTAACATAAATGAAAGGTAACATAAAAGACAACACATGCAAGAAAATATTCAAACAAAAGATACTCTCTATCACTAACAACCTTTCTTAGTTAGCAAAGAAAAATATGGGATGTAAACACTCAAAAATATGCATAGAAAAAAACAAAGGTATGCAATGATATGAAACACACACAAGCACACTATGAGTTAAGAAAAAAATCAATCAAAAATGACTGAAACAACACTTTAAGCAAATACAATGATACACAGTCGGTAATCAGCTATTTATGACATAAATACTATGCATCACTTTAAGTTTTGCTAAATACTACACGCATGCATATGACATAAATATCAAATCATAATAAATACTTGCGTGAAAAAAATAAAGAGCATAACGAATCAAGGCTTTTATGAGCGGGACACAACCAAAAAAAAATCTCATCGCTTGACACACCAAGTCCATAAAATATGTGTTCAAACCCAGTATCACTAGGACCTGAAATTTAGCAACATTGGTTGCATGCTATAATATTATCCCCATGAATATAGTGAGTTGATAAATATAAACTCTTTCAAGTGAATGATTTTTCACTTATCATTTGAATTTGTCCCATTGGCTTTTTTGCATTTAAGTCTCATAATTTTTTTCCTTTTACTTTTACAATGAGATAATACAATATAATCTAGTCAAATGTCACACTATTTAGTGAGCAAAGTATGATAGAGATTAGATTGCCGTCCAAAAACTCATACATGCGACCGAGCTTTGACAATAATAAAAACATGTATACGAAGTGCAAACACAAGATATACTAAGGGTTTTTACTATACACACTTATGAATATAGAGCATCAAGAAAAATAAAAGCATATTATTCATATATAATCATATATCCTGCATACCAGGATCACATGCACATGTTTTTCATACTCTAACAAGCCACAAAATATTTTTTATCTTTTTATTTTATATATAAAAAAAATTCCCGATTTTTGACATACAAAAATATGTAAAGACACAAAACGACTTGTTAATAATCGATGGCACGTGGAGTTGTATCCCGAATACATATCATACTACCGTCCATTCAGAATCGACTCTAAAATTTATGTTCGGGTTTCCATCATATATACCAAGGGACAAAAATAAAAAATGACACACGCATCCATATGCAGATAAAAATAGACTTGTAAAAATATAAAAATACACACACATATATGCAATAGGGGAATAAAATTGGGTGGCAATTCGGGTAAACACATCGGAACGCGGAAAATCAAAAATTTCCGATTTTAATATTTTTCTTGGGTAATTAAAATAAACTAATTACTCAATACTTAAAAACTGAAATTTTTACCCAAAAATCAGATTTTGCAGTAATTTCCGTTTATCCCCAAAACTTTATATTTTTATCATTTTAGTCCTAAATTGTCAAATACAATTCCAATTGATTCCAAATCAATCCCAAAATGATTTATACATCTCTAATACATGAAAATATATTTTGAAACTAAAAGAAACTGATTTTCCAGAAATTGCCGAATGGTCCTCATATTTTCAAGAATTTATAATTCGGTATTTTTTGTTCAAAACATGTCAAGATCAAATCCAAAAATTCCCAAATTTAATAGACATCGTATATATACATCAAATTACATCACATATATGAAAAGCCCCAAATTTGAAGTGGGTTATGAACCCTAATTTTACAATTTCAACAAATTGACAAATTAACACCAAATTAACAAAATCCAACACTTTAATTCAATTCCCACAATACCAAACAAGTCTCACCATCATGAAACAACTCAAGAATAATTCTAGGTCATTTATAAATGGCTAAGTAACTCTAGAATGGCAACTAACCATCAAATGACAAAAAGAAAGCTTAATAAAAAATTTCAAGCATTCTTAATTAATATACATGATTCTATCTTTCAATCAAGCTCCCAATCATCAAAATACATCCACAAGAAAGTAGAGGAAAAACAAAACTACACATATTGAAGCCTAGGATCTTAGAAACAATTTTCATAAATAATAAAGTAAGAAAAACCTTACCAAATTTCAAAAAATCCAAGCTTTTCTTCTTTCCTTCTCTTTTTCTTCTCTTTCTCTCTTTGTATTTGATTCTTTAGGGTTCTTAGATTATGAAATAAAAAAAACGGCCTAATATATTTTTTCAAAATACCGAAAAACACACGGAAAAATATTAGCCAAGTATTTTATTTTTTATTTCATAAATTAATTGGAAAATGATTTAATGAAAATTTGTGTTAATAAATCATCAAACAATTTGTTGTTTATCACAAATAATCCAATTAAATCATGCCATTTAAAACCAATTAAAATTGGCCAAAAAATCCAATCAGATCAGGCCATTTATCTTACTTTATCAAAGTAAACTAGATATTAACTATCTCATTAATTTAATTATTCAACATTTGAATAATCAAATAATTAAATACAAATATCGCAAATATATGTATTATATTTACATTAAATAATCAAAATACATATATTAATAATAAATGTCAAATATCACAATTCGACATTTAATAAATGGCCGAAATATCCCAAACGCATGTATCTTCGTTTAACCGTTAAACGACTTATAAATAATTAGTATTATTTATAAAAGTTACCATAGTGCCCTATGGGCATATCTCATTAGTGAGACTCTCTAGGTTCAGGTATATCCGTCACGAAATCCAATTTCGTGTACATAATCTACCCACACGTAAATTTTGATGAACACAGATAAAATCTTTGAACCATACAGGTTGAGGTCACTGCATATGTATAATCTTTCCATCACAGGTATACAGATTATCCCAGAGATATAGATGTAAACATCAAATCTCTATAGGCATAATCCCCGTCGAAGATTTTATTAGCAATCTCTTAAATAACATCTAGAACTGATTTCTACAGTGTACTGCGGGCCCATGGATTTAACAGATTGTAAATTCCATAATGGATACCTATGCTCTGTACACAGAACTGACGGATCCTATCTTGATACGCACATGATATCCTGATGATCAGTCCACACCCAACGAATAGGTGAAAGTCTGATCTAAATATATCGGTGACGTAACTGCCATCAAAGTATGGATGATACCTCATATATCCACAATGGTATCTCAAGTTGAAGGATCACTAAGCTCACTCAACCCGAGAAGATTCTTATTGACGTTGGTGTACTATCTATAAAGAATCTTCAGTGAGTCGTTCAGTGTTTATCCGATATAATTTCCTATGTGTCTATATGAGTCTCCCATGACTCATTGTTCATTGAGAAACCATTAGAATCCAACATTATAATATACGACACATACCGATCTCAGCGGGTTTACTTACTGACCAAGTAATTGTAAATCTTGACCATGAACAGTTAAATAATGATATTGTGATGATACTGCTCAATGTCAGTTGCGACGCTTTTGCAACTGTATCATAACCAATCACTCGATGGTCATTTACATCTTTATCATGTAATAAAAGAATATATATTATAGAAACTGGTTATTTTATTCATTAATAAAATATATACAAGAGTATTTATAGGGAAATTCATAAGAAATTGGTGCTCAGAGCACCAACTCTAACAAAATCTCCCACTTGCTCTAGTGGCAATGTCGATTGTATCTAATACCTATCGACTCCATATGCTTATCAAATAACTTCGGAGGTATGGACTTCGTGAGCGAGTCTGCTACATTATCTTCACTGGGAATTTTGCACACGATAATGTCACATTGCGACACAATCTCTCAAATAGTGTGGTACTTTCGTTCCACATGCTTCGACTTTTGATGCGCCCTCGGTTACTTTGCTTGCATAATGGCACCAGTATTATCACAGTTTAACGGAATCAGATTCTTGATACTCGGGACAACTCCCAGTTCTGTGATAAACTTCTTAAGCCAAACAATATCTTTTGTAGTTTCAGAAGCAGCAATATATTCTGCCTCTGTGGTAGAATCAGCTGTAGACCCCTGTTTGGAATTTTTCCAACAAACTGCACCTCTGTTAAGGGTAAATACAAATCATGATGTAGACTTTCTATCAGGATCTGATTGGAAATCAGCATCCGTATACCCATTTACATGCAGTTTGTTTCCTCCATATATGATAAACTTATCCTTAGTACCTTTAAGATAGTTCAGGATATGTTTAACAGCCATCCAATTGTCATTTTCTGGATTGGACTAATATCTACCGTTTACACTAATCGCGTAGCTAATATCAGGCCTCGTACATAACATGACATACATAATGCTACCCAAACATGAAGCATAAGGCTGATTAAACATTCTAATCTTCTCATCTTCTGTTTGAGGACACATCTTCTTCGAAAGATGAATGTCATGTTTGAACGATATATTTGATGTCTTACAGTTAGCAAAATTATACCGTTCTAAGATCTTATCTATGTACGTTCATTTGGATAACACAATAAGCTTCATTTCTATATCCATATAGACCTTTATACCCAAGATATAAGAAGCTTCACCCGAGTCTTTCATGAAAAAATTCTTACAGCGAGGTAAGCTTTGACACCTTACATCATTCTTATATCATTCCCAATAATTAGGATGTCATCGACAAAGAGAACCAAAAATACTATCATACTCCCACTGGCCTTCTGGTATACAGAGGATTCTTTCGTATTCTTGAGAAAACCAGACAATCCAATAATCTCGTCGAATCTTAGAATCCAGCTTCGTGAAGCTTGTTTAAGTCCATAAATGGACTTCTTAAACTTATAAATCACGCTTGAGGTTTCGCTGGATACAAAACCCTTCGGTTGTTCCATATAGATGTCATCATCAAGAAACCCATTTAGAAAAGCCGTTTTGACATCCATTTTCCAAATCTCATAATCATGGTAAGCAGCAATAGACAATAAAATCCTTATAGACTTTAGCATCGCAACTGGCAAAAACTTTTCATCGTAGTCGACACTAGGTCGCTGCGTGTAACCTTTAACTACCAGTCTGTCCTTAAAGGTTTCAACCTTTCCGTCAGGCCCACGCTTTTTTTTGTAAACCCATTTACTACCGATAAGAACAATTCCTTCAGGAAGCAGAACCAAGTCCCAAACTTGATTCAAATGCATAGAGTCTAACTCTGATTTCATGGCCTCTTGCCACTTCGCGGAGTCGATATCCATTATCACTTCTCTATAGGTATAAGGGCCAGTCTCTTCGACTAAGAGAACATCTTGACTATTTTCTTATATCAAATACAAGCGTTCAGGAGGTCTAGACACCTTTTGGGACCTACAGAGGGTGTATTGAAGGCTCTTCATCTATTTGAACTTCAGGTTCCTCCAATGGTTCATTGGTTCCCAGTTGTACTTCATCAAGTTCAACCTGTCTATGATCACCTCATTTAGACAAATTCTACCTCTAGAAATTTTACGAAGCGAGCTACGAATATATTTCGATGTTCGGTATCATAGAACAAATATCCTTTCGTATTTGAAGGATATCCAACAAACCTAAACTTTTTCCCTCGAGGTGAAAACTTATCTTGTTGAGTCATCCTGACATAGGCAAGACAGCCCCAAATCTTAACATAATTAAGATTCGATTTCCTACCGGTCTATATCTGATACATAATCATATGAACAGTTTTTGAAGGAATCTTATTCAAAAGATGAGCAGCAGTTAAAAGAGCATAAACTCATAAATAATAGGGCAAATCTGTAAAATTCAACATCGATCGAACCATATCCAAAGTCTGATTTCTCATTTCGGACATTCCATTGTGTTGTGGAGTACCCGGAGGAGTATATTGAGCGAGAATCCCATTCCCCTTTAAATAATCGGTGAACTCACCACTCATATATTCACCGCCTCGATCAGATCGTAGACGTTTAATATATTTACCAGTCTATTTTTCCAATTCATTTCGGAATTCTTTGAACTTTTCAAAGGTTTTCGATTTATGTTCCATCAAATAAACATAACTATATCGTGATAGATCATCGGTAAAGGTAACGAAGTACGAAAAATCACTGTGAGCAGTGTGACTCATAGGACCACATACATCAAAATGTATTAGTTCCAATAAGTCAGCGGCTCGGTGTCATACACTCGAAAATGGGGATTTGGTCATTTTACCCCAAATGCAAGATTCAAAAGTTGGATAAGGTTCAATAGTAAGATCTTGTATCAAACCATTTCTAACTAACTAGGTTAGGCGTTTCACGCCTATATGACCCAACCTCATATGCCAAAGTTCAGTATTATTTATATCAGATACTTTACGTTTATTAATTCTAGCATTAAAGATATCTTATGAGGTATGCAAAATGTAATGACCATGCTCATTTGGACAAACAATGATCTAAATATTATATCTATAATATAAATATAAAGAACGATTCTTATTATTTACATTATATCCTTCAGTATCTAATACAAAAAGTGACACAATGTTCGCAACACATCCCGGTACAAAAAAATAGTCATGCAATAAAAGGCTCACACTGGGTAGGGGAATCTCGCATAAGCCTACAGCAACTGCATCCAGAGAGTCGCCACTCCCGAAACACAACTGCATCTCCCCAGATTTTAGCCATCTACTTTCCTTCAGCACCTGCAATGAATTTCAAATGTGAATTGGACAAGCAAAATCCAAAATCCAACAGGACGACATAACTTCAAAAGCTAATGAGATATCAATAATGGGAAAAATAAAAGTACCTCAAGTATATGATCTTTCCTTTCTGATATGGGCCAGGTAATTAGGAAAGTTCCTCTTCCAATGGTCGATCTTACCGCGGTGGTGGTATTTATCTTCGGTAGCTCTCTTCAGTTTAGCTATCTTACCCTGTGGTGGAAGATTTCTACCCTTCTTTTACTTACCTTTCTTCTTCCTCCATTTTTATTTAAATTGGGAGGAAGTAGGAAGAGCAGTGGGTTTAAGAGGGCGAGTCGGTACTCTTTTCCTTAAATCTTCGTTCGCAGTTTGCAATAACTTATATAGCTCCTGAAAAAAAATAGTCAATACCATTTATATTGAAATACATCACAAATTGACGATATGATGGTGGGAGATCCAAGTATGACACTTCGTCCTAAAGTGTCATTGAGAGGGAAATTATAACGTCTCAATTGTTCAATCAAATCAATCAGATGAAGTACATGAGGGCTCACAGCCTATCCCTCTTCCAGTTTTGCATGGAATAGTTCCATTGTAATTTTATGAACCAAGACCCGTTCTTGGTTCATAAATGACTCTCGCAGCCGCATCATCATAGTATATGCATCAGGCAATCCAAAATATTGCCTCTTAAGCTCCGGTGCCAAGGAACTGAGAATATATGATTTGAATCTTCGATCATCATCTCTCCACTTTTGAGAGTCTCATGTTCCTTTGGTGTTGCATCATCTTCTATTGCAAGTGGCAACATACCTTCTAACACATATTCTATTTGCTCAGACCCAAGAAGAATTCTTAGATCCAAGTCCCAATCTACAAAGTTTTCGGCGTCTTTAAGCTTGTTTGTATTTAGTATATGAGCAAAAGGATTAGAAGCAGGTGTCGCTATCGCAAATTTATCATATAGATTTTTAATATAAAAATAAACAAAACATTACATGTAATATTGTAATCCCCAAATAAAATGCAAACAAACAACTAATCAAATTAAATATAATAGTGAAAGGTGGATCCCATGAATATATTTCAGCTCACAGCTTTGGCACGATCTCACCTACGTATATTCATTAGATAGACAACTCATTGTCAATCATTCACTAGTGACTCATGGGTTCCGGTCCTAGTCGTTTCTCGTTATGACAGCTTTGGCACGTTCACAAGGAGGCGTAACAAGGTTAAACTTGTCAATGATAATTTCAAGATACTTGCGTAGTCCTAACAGCTTTGGCACGTTCAGGATTTCCGCTTTCGATTGAACTTATCTAATATCACATATACATCCGATATGGATAAATTTCTATCGACTACACCCTCACTGCTTTGGCATGATCTTGTATGCATCCAAAAAATAAATTTCCACAAACCGTATTGACAAGACAGACCAAGAAATACGCATCCAATATATATTACTTTTAAAACCTTATTAATTAGGGATTTTTCCGCAAAGATATTACATATTTAATTTAATCAAATTAAATAAAATACAAGCATGTATAAAGTAAGAAAATAATTAAACATTGAATTTGAAGTCATATTCATATCATGTGTTCATGTTCAGACCTGCTATGATACCAATTTTGTTGGGATTTAGGGTGGCAATTTAGGTAAACGCAGCGAAACGCTGAAAATTAAAATTTTCCGATTTCAATAATTTTTCTTGAGTATTTTAATTACTCAATACTTAAAAATTGAAATTTTTACCCAAAAATCAAATTTTTCAGTAATTGTCGTTTAGCCCCCAAAACTTTGTATTTTTATCGTTTTAGTTCTAATTGTCAAATACAATTCAATTGATTCCAAATAAATCCCAAAATGATTTATATATATATAATACATGAAAATATAATTTGTAACTCAAAGAAACTGATTTTCCAGAAATTACCGAATGGTCCCCATATTTTCAAAAATTTACAATTTGGTCATTTTTGTTCAAAACATGTCAAGATCAAATCCAAAAATTTTCAAATTTAATATACATCATATATACATCAAATTACATCACATATATGAAAAGCCCCAAATTTAGAGTGGGTTATGAACCCTAATTTTACAATTTCAATAAATTGACAAATTAACACCAAATTAACTAAATCCAACAATTTAATTCAATTCCCACAACACCAAATTATTCTCACCAACATGAAACAACTCAAGAACAATTCTAGGTCATTTATGAGTGGCTAAGTAACTCTAGAATGGCAACTAACCATCAAATGGTAAAAAGAAAGCTTAATAAATAATTTCAAGCATTCTTAATTAATATACATGCTTTCATCTTTCAATCAAGCTCCCACCCATCAAAATACATCCACAAGAAAGTAGAGTTGAAGCCTAGGATCTTGGAAACAATTTTCATAAAGAAGGAAGTAAGAAAAATCTTACCAATTTCCAAATATCCAAGCTTTTCTCATTTCTTTCACTTTTTCCTCTCTCTCTCTCTCTCTCTCTCTCTCTCTCTCTCTTTGTATTTGATTCTTTAAGGTTCTTAGATTATGAAACAAAAAAGAAAAATGGCCTTATATATTTTTTCAAAAGACCGAAAAACCCAAGGAAAAATATTGGCCATGTATTTTATTTTTTATTTCATAAATTAATTGGAAAATGATTTAATGAAAAATTGTGATAACAAATCATCAAATAATTTGATGTTTATCACAAATAATCCAATTAAATCATTCTATTTAAAACCAATCAAAATTGACCAAAAAATCCAATCAAATTAGATCATTTATCTTACTTTATCAAAGTAAACTAGATATTAACTATTTCATTAATTTAATTATTCAACATTTGAATAATCAAATAATTAAATACAAATATCTCAAATATATGTATTAATTTACATTAAATAATCCAAATACATATATTAATAATAAATGTCAAACATCACATTTCGACATTTAATAAATGACCGAAAGATCCGAAACACATGTATCTTCGGTTAACCGTTAAATGACTTATAAATAATTAGTATTAATTATAAAAGTTTCCATAGTGCCCTACGAGTATATCTCATTAGTGAGACTCTCTAGGTTCAGGCATATCCGTCACGAATTCCAATTTCGTGTCCATAATCCACCCACCCATAAATTATAACGAACACGGATAAAATCTCTGAAGCATACAGGTCGAGGTCACTGCATACGTATAATCCTTCCGTCACAGGTATCCAGATTATCCCAAAGATATAGATGTAAATGTCAAATCTCTACATGTATAATCTCATCGATGATTTTATTAGAAATCTTTTAAATAACACTCAGAACTTATTTCTACAGTGTCTTACGGGCCCATGGATTTAACAGATTGCTAATTCCATAATGGATACCTATGCTCTGTACATAGAACTAACAGATCATATCTTGATACATACAAGATATCTTGAGGATTAGTCCACACCCAATGAACAGGCGGAGGTCCGATCTAAATAGATCGGTGACGTGACTGCCATCAAAGTGTGAAGGATACCTCATATATCTACAGTGGTATCTCAAGTTGAAGGATCACTAAGCTCACTAAACCCGAGAAGATTCTTATTGACATTGATGTACCATCTATTATGTATCTTCAGTGAGTCATTCAGTGTTTATCCGATATAACACCTATATGTCTATATGAGTCTCCTGAGACTCATGGTTCATTGAGAAACTATTAGAATCCAACATTCCAATATACGACACGTACTGGTCTCAACGGGTTTACTTATTGACCAAGTAATTATAAACCTTGACCAAGAACAGTTAAAGAATGATATTGTTATGATATTGCTCAATGTCAGTTGTGACGCTTTTGCAAATGTATCGTAACCAATCACTCTAAGGTCATTTACGTCTTTATCATATAATAAAAGAATTTATATTATAGAAACTGTTTATTTTATTCATTAATAAAATATATACAAGAGTATTTACAGAGAAATACATAAGAAATTGGCACTCAAAGCACCAACCCTAACAAATACAACTTCTATAAGAGTTGTACCGAAGTGCACTCTTATTATACCTGCTGGGATCAAGGAATTCACAAGTAAATAGGAAGTCATCTTGCTTCCTCACCCAAGCTTTATTAGGAAACTCTTCCACTTAAGTATTCCTAGTCAGTAAAGTAAATTTCTCACTAAAAAATTGTGCTTGTTTGGTTAGTGCGGAAACTTGAGAAATCGGATTTGAGGAATCAAATCTATGTGGCACACGCTTAGGCATTTTCTTATGTTTGTGCAACATAAAGCACTTAGGCCTAATATGTCATGCCTTGACACAATGATGGCATACATGCACAAACCTCATATGAGAGCGAATTTTACCCAACACACCTCTAGATTGGGGTTAAGCCACAAGATGGGGAACAATAGGAGGAACCACATGACTAGAATCCACTGAATTTTTACCTAAGTCATGTTTAGTAAGGATTGGCATAGCTCTAGACGTTGACACCTTATCACAATTAGACTCAACACTAATCCCTAACATGCGGTCTAGTTTCTTATTCCTACTAGAAAATACAGATAATTAGGTTTTAGCATCTTCAAGTTCAGCTTCTAAAGTTTGGACTCTGTAAACTAGCACTTTATTCCTCTCTTCAAGGTCATCAATCATTAAAAGGCTCTGCTCAAACTTAGCTTGAGCTTCATTCTTTTCTAACTCCACTTCTTTAAGCCTCTCATTGACCTCTATATTCGCCTTCTTGATAGCTAAACTCTCATTGAAAAATTCAGTGTATGCTACCTAAAGATTATCCTCATCTATAGACTCATCGTGAGAGAATTCTGAATCATCATCACTAAAATTATCCTCTCTCTCACCAGATATAGTAACAGTAAAGGCCATAAAAGTGCTTTTATGCTTAGGAGACTCATCAGAAGTATAGCCACCCTCTGAATCAGTAAGAGAGTCTGCCATGACTTTCTTGCCTTTAGATTTAAGGTATGTGGGACACTCAGATCTAATATATTTTTACCATTCACACTCATGGCATTGAATATCACGGTGTTTGCTACCCCTCTTCTATCTAGACTTCTGTGGACGCTGGATTTCGCCCGAGGTCCGCAATCGAGAATTTGTAGTTGGGGGCGCTAGAGATCCTGCAAAACAAAGGTAGAGTGAGCGGGAGTAGACTACCCACCGGTGTGGTGGGCGCCGGGGGCACTCCGACGCTCAAGTCAGTAGTGAAGACGAGCTGTAAAATAATAGAAGAGCACGGCTTGACGTACCTTGACTTCTGTTGACTACCGTGAGGGCGGTGGGTCGGAGGTTCTGAGAGCTCTGGAGAGAATATGACTAAGCTGAGAGTTGTTAGAAGTTGAATATGATCGAGCTATCGATTGTCCCCCCCTTTCTCATAGACTTTCTTCTCTTATATACACACTCTCGGGAAACGTGTGTATTTATTACCTTTAATTACTCGTTCGTTGGATGTTGGAAACTGTCGAGTTATGTGAGATATTTATGAGTCTGGACGTTTCTTGATTTGGTAACTACTGCGTCCGTTGGCCCTCTTGATGACAATGAGCTTGGGCCTGTGAGGCTTATTGGACTGATATTGGTCGGTCTCGAGGTAAAATGTCGATTTTACCCTTGGGCCCAAATTTGGCCCGTACAGTTTGTCCCCTACTCTCTAAGTCAAGGAGTCCTTGACTTGGAGAGTACTTGACGCGTGTGTCGCTTAAGGCCATAGTATGTAGGTGTACTCGAGCGTTGATGCTGCCAAACGAATATCAAGTTATGAGCTTGACTCTTCAAGAGCCATTGGGGAAGTATCCAGTCGATCGAACCAGATGATGGTCGGGATAATGAACTTGACTCTACCAGAGCCATTGGGGAAGTACCCAATCGATTGAACCAGATGAAGGTCAGGATATAAGTCGTACGACATGTGTATGTCTACAACTTGACTCGATATGAGTCCGTGGGGGATGTCCCCGGTCGTCTGAACCAGATGAGGGTTCATGAGTTATTTCATTTGACAAGTCTATGAACTGAAGGAAGTCTATGTCTTCATTTGACTCGACAAGGGTCATATGGGAATGTCACCGGTCAACTGAACCTGATGAGGTTCAGGATATAAGTCATACGACATGTGTATGTCTACAACTTGATTCTACATGAATCCGTGGGGGATGTCCCCGGTCGACTGAACCATATGAGGATTCAGAAGTTTATTTGACTCGACACGAGTCCATGGGGGATGTCCCCGGTCGACTGAATCAGATGAGGATTCAGAAGTTTATTTGACTCGACAATAGTCCTTGAGGGATGTCCCCGGTCGACTGAACCAGATGAAGTTCAGGATATAAGTCATACGACATGTGTATGTCTACAACTTGACTCTACATGAGTCCGTGGGGGATGTCCCCGGTCGACTGAACCAGATGAGGTTCATGAGTTTATTTGACTCGACAAGAGTCCATGGGGGATGTCCCCGGTCGACTGAACCAGATGAAGTTCAGGATATAAGTCATACGACATGTGTATGTCTACAACTTGACTCTACATGAGTCCGTGGGGGATGTCCCCGGTCGACTGAACCAGATGAGGGTTCATGAGTTTATTTGACTCGACATGAGTCCATGGGGGATGTCCCCGGTCGACTGAACCAGATGAGGTTCAGGATATAAGTCATACGACATGTGTATGTCTACAACTTGACTCTACATGAGTCCGTGGGGGATGTCCCCGGTCGACTGAACCAGATGAGGTTCAGGATATAAGTCATACGACATGTGTATGTCTACAACTTGACTCTACATGAGTCCGTGGGGGATGTCCCCAGTCGACTGAACCAGATGAAGGTTAGGATAATCCTCATACTATGGGTCAAATGACCAGGGGAGTCTTCAATGTCGTTTGGACCAAATGAAGGTCTATGAAAGTCTTCACTCTACAGACCTGACGACGGTCCAAGAGTCTTTCCTTATCATACTACTAGACCCGATGAAGGTCTATGAAGGTTATCACCCATTCTCCTGATGAGGGTCCATGTGACTACGGTCGTATGGACCTGTTGAATGGATTTGATAAAAGTCCAAGAAGGTCATCACTTTTCACTATACTAGACCTGAAGAATGTCAATGAGGGTTCCCATTCCTCATTCTACAAGACCTGACAAAGGTCAATGAGGACATAATTCCTCATTCTACAGGGCTTGTAGTCTGAGACCATGTCGCCTGAAGACCATGAGATTACGGTCGAATGAACCTGATGAAGGTCCATGAAGGTTCTCATTCCTCATTCTACAAGACCTGACAAAGGTCAATGAGGACATAATTCCTCATTCTACAGGACCTGTAGTCTGAGACCATGTCGCCTGAAGACCATGAGACTACGGTCGAATGAACCTGATGAAGGTCCATGAAGGTTCTCATTCCTCATTCTACAAGACCTGACAAAGGTCAATGAGGACATAATTCCTCATTCTACAGGACTTATAGTCTGAGACCATGTCGCCTGAAGACCATGAGACTACGGTCGAATGAACCTGATGAAGGTCCATGAGGGTTATCATTCCTCATTCTACAAGACATGACAAAGGTCAATGAGGACATAATTCCTCATTCTACAGGACTTGTAGTCTGAGACCATGTCGCCTGAAGACCATGAGACTACGGTCGAATGAACCTGATGAAGGTCTATGAAGGTTCTCATTCCTCATTCTACAAGACCTGACAAAGGTCAATGAGGACATAATTCCTCATTCTACATGACTTGTAGTCTGAGACCTTGTCGCCTGAAGACCATGAGACTACGGTCGAATGAACATGATGAAGGTCAATGAGGGTTCTCATTCCTCATTCTACAAGACCATATAAGTAGTGTCGAATGAGATCCTTAACAAGTACCAAGCTTCACACGTGTAGTGTCGAATGAGATCCTTAACAAGTACCAAGCTTCACACGTGTAGTGTCGAATGGGACATCTTCCTCATGGTGAGTCTCCATACATGTAGTGTCGAGTGGGATATCCTTACCAAATCTGGATGTCGACTGAGATATTTTCACCCATATATGTAGTGTCGAATGGGATATCCTAATACCAATTCTACATTCATGTAGTGTCAAGTGGGATATCCTTACCAAAACTGGTAATGTCGACTGGGATATTATCACCACATACATGTAGTGTCGAGTGGGATATCCTTACCAAATCTGGTAATGTCGACTGGGATATTATCACCACATACATGTAGTGTCGAGTGGGATATCCTTACCAAATCTGGTAATGTCGACTGGGATATTATCATCCCATACATGTAGTGTCGAGTGGGATACTCAACAAGTGCTAAGCCACATATTGTATTGTCGACTGAGACATCAATAACAATTACCAAACTATATGTTGTGATGTCGACTGGGACATCCATAACAATTATCAAACTATATGTTGTAATGTCGACTGGGACACCCATAACAAGTCCCAAATTATAAATTGTAATGTCAAACTATAAAAAGTGTAAGTCATACCTGGTAATGTCGACTGGGATGTCCACGCCAAGTACATCTCTTCATCATATGGGGTGAATGGTAGGAAAAATGGTTCCACTGAAGGGACGCGCCTTGTTCCTGATGAGGGTCCATGAGACTATGGTCGAATGGAGTCTAGAGTCGATGGAAATCCATTCATGTAATGTGAAGAATATAATTATCTTCTCATGTCGCCTGAAAGAGACGACTATCTAACCATGTAGTATGGATTTGAAGGCAATCCATGTATGTCATATGGAGGAGATGAAAATCCTTTCAGTCGTCTGAATGTGGTGGGTCCTTCAATGTCGTATGGAAATGATAACAATTCTTCTATATAGCCAGATGGCCATCCACCTTATCGTATGGAGAATATGATAATCTTTCCATGTAGTATGGAGTGGATGACATTACTAGAGAATACTTCTTAGTCGGTTGGGTATGCTGGAAGAATATGAAGGTATTCTCATGTCAAATGGAAGAAGTATATCGATTGGGTCTGATGATTTTTATGTGGTCGATTGGAGCAAATGGATTTCTCCCTAAGTTGTAGTTTTGTGAAGGTCAATTTTTTCTGTAGTAATCAATGAATACTTGTTTGGGAAGCTATGATGTCCCAAGGCAACAATGGGTGGTCATCTAGCCTCTTTTTTATGGACTAATTACATCAAATATCACTTTATTGAAGTACATCGCTGGCATATCATTTGTAGGGTCGCTTGGGCGGATTTGAGGTTCTCTCATTGTGATGGTTGATGGAACTCTCTTTTTTCTTGTTTCTCTTATCCTCCTCCCATCTGATCTCAATTTGAGCTTGGGCCATGGCATGATCCATAGTGTAGCATCGAAATTTAGTGAGCTTTTTGTAGGGTCCGCTTTCTGAAAGTAATCCATTTCTGAATGCTTCCACTGCAGTAGGTTGATAGAGATCTGAGATTGTTATTCTCTCTTTATTGAAACGAGCCACGTAGCTTCGCAAGGACTCCCCTCTCCGTTGCTGGATGGCGTTGAGGTCATTGGTGGTCTTCTCAAGTTTGCAAGAACTTGCAAAATGCTCCATAAATTTATCTGCTAGCTGTTGGTAAGACTCGATGGATCTGTATGGGAGATTGATGAACCAGGTGAGGGCAGGACCAGCCAATGTTTCTCCAAATCCTCTGCACATTCCAGCTTCCCATTTGCTTGGTGACAAGCCAGTTGATATCATCTTGTATTTGTAACGGACAACATGGTCGTCTGGGTCAGTTGATCCATCATACATCTTCATATCTGGAGGACTGAACTTCATTGGTAGTTCGATGGAAGTGATGGTCTCCAAAAATGGAGTATCTGAGATCGTGCCGGCTCGGCTTTTTCTCAGTAGTAGTCTGGCACCAGGTAGGCTGGAGAGAATTGAATCTTTGAACTCCTGCATTTCCTTGCGCATGGTGGAGGCAACTTGCCGTGCTTGGCCGATTGAGGAGATATGTTGACTTTTTTCTTGATTTGGTGGATGGTTGTCTGATGGCGGATTGTCACTTGTCACATTGTTGAATGCCCCCAAGAGATTGGTGGGGATTGTGGGATTGCCGGGAAGGTCTGTAGTATCAGGTTGTCGGGAGGTTGAAGAGATTTGCTCCAGTTGCTTCCGGAGGGTTATATTGGAGATTCGCATGGCTGAATTTTCCTCCTCTAAGACTCGTAATCGTTCCTGTAGAGTGGCCAATTGAGAGGCCATGTGGTCAAATGTTTGATCGCTGCTAGAAGCCATGTGTAGCTGTGTTGGAGGGATTATAGACTGAGAGATCTTCGTCTGCTATGAATCGCTAAGTCCCCACAGACGGCGCCAAATTGTGGACGCTGGATTTCGCCCGAGGTCCGCAATCGAGAATTTGTAGTTGGGGGCGCTAGAGATCCTGCAAAACAAAGGTAGAGTGAGCGGGAGTAGACTACCCACCGGTGTGGTGGGCGCCGGGGGCACTCCGACGCTCAAGTCAGTAGTGAAGACGAGCTGTAAAATAATAGAAGAGCACGGCTTGACGTACCTTGACTTCTGTTGACTACCGTGAGGGCGGTGGGTCGGAGGTTCTGAGAGCTCTGGAGAGAATATGACTAAGCTGAGAGTTGTTAGAAGTTGAATATGATCGAGCTATCGATTGTCCCCCCCTTTCTCATAGACTTTCTTCTCTTATATACACACTCTCGGAAACGTGTGTATTTATTACCTTTAATTACTCGTTCGTTGGATGTTGGAAACTGTCGAGTTATGTGAGATATTTATGAGTCTGGACGTTTCTTGATTTGGTAACTACTGCGTCCGTTGGCCCTCTTGATGACAATGAGCTTGGGCCTGTGAGGCTTATTGGACTGATATTGGTCGGTCTCGAGGTAAAATGTCGATTTTACCCTTGGGCCCAAATTTGGCCCGTACAACTTCCTCCTACTATGTCTACTCTCTCTAGGCTTATCCTCCATATCCTTATCATGACCACTCTTCTTCAACTTAAGAAATTTCTTAAACTTCTTCACAAACATGGCCAAATCATAATCCATGAGATTATCACCATTATCATTGCTTGACGGATCATGGATAAGTTCCTTTTCGATCTTCATCGCTATAGTGTTAGGCTTTTTATAACCAAGAAGTTTCTTTTCATACATATGTAGTCTTCTTACGAGGTCCTCTAATTTAATCCGATCTAAGTCATTTATTTCCTCGATGGCGGTGATCTTAGATAGGAACTTGTTAGGTATGGATCTAAGAATTTTTCTCACTATCCTACTAATAGGAATAGTCTCCCCTAGGTTGAAAATTGAGTTAGCGATATCGTTAATCTCAGTATAAAATTCATCAAAGGTCTTATCATCGTTCATTTTAGCGACCTTAAACCTAGTGGAAAGCTCTTGGAGTCTATTATTTTTAACAGACAATGTACCCTCATGCATAGTCTGAAGGATGTCCCAAGCATCATTGACTATCTCACACATTTAGATTCTCCTAAACTCAGCAGAGCACACAACACCATGAATGACATGAATGGAATTAATTGCCTTGTTGTTCCTGTTGCTAGTGTCAAACTCATCCTTAGTCCACTTCAGTTTATTTATAAGGGAAAAGACCCCATCAACCATAACTACAAGAGGTTTCCACTCGTACTGTACTGACATCCACACTCTCTCATCTAAGGATTTAGGAACATTCTCATATGAACATTCTAATGCAAATACTATATCCCATCAAAGAAAGAACAACAGTTTCAAGCTTGGCTTCTTTCCATAGCTAAAACGGTCAAGAATCGTTTTCTGGCTCTGATACCAATTGAAAGTTCATAATTATCCTAGGTTCTGATCTTATACAGAATTAACACAATAAATTAAGACAAGTCATGATTATTGTTTCTATGGATTCCTAACAAGCAACCTTAAATCTATGCAATTATAATGTAATGCCAAATATTAAATCAATAATACAAAATAAAGCGGCAAATAAAATCAACATCATAAATCAACATAATAATTTGGGTGACGAAGTGGAAAACTCATGCGAGTAAAAAACCAACCTGGGTATCTCGGCTACCAGCTCAAAATTCACTATAATAGAGAAATACTTACAACTATGGTAAAAGACCTATGGTGGCAACTCCACCGACTTTAGTACCTCTAGACTGCAAGAACTCTGAAGGATTAGGAAATTGGGTTTTTTGTGTTGATGATAAATCAAAGATGAATATCACAAAAATCAAAGAATATAAGGAAAGAAAAGAAGTCTTCAAGGTGAGAAAAGAATAGGTTGAAAAACTATGAAAGGTTTTAGGCTTTGATCAATGTGTTTCCAACCCTTATAAAGGTGGCTCATTGTTTGTTTATATAGGTACGGCAAAAACAATGGTTTCCTAGGGCTAATTTGGCTTTAAAACATGTCCAAAATAACCTACTTATACACGGGCGTTCGATCACACATCAAACACAATTCAAACGTAAATTTTCTGCCTGCAGGAGTTCGAATGCAAATACGAACACAACTCAAACGCAGGTCGCAGACGGGTTTTGAGGTGCAACTTAAAACGCTTGTAACTTTGTATGTGATCGTATTCGAGTCTATTTTCCAATGAAACTAATCTCATATAAATTGGAGCTCTAAATATTTTGGAATATTCAAAAGTATGAACGTCGCTCTGATATCTCAATTTGATATTGTCCAAATACTTGTAAAATTACTCGAGATCTTCAAGACTCATTACAACTCAATTGAACTTATTTTATTGCGAAAATTACCAATAAAATGAAACTATCATTTCATTTCAAAAAAAAAAAAACACTAAGACATAGACCAGATTGCTGAAAGTGACACATAAATTGAAGAAGATTATCAACTAATAAGGGAGGGGAAAAAATGGCCATAAGACCACTAGTAAGATATGGATATGTTGATTTAATAGCACATGTCATATTAGCGGCAGAAGAGCTTTATGATAAGCCAATAAATTAGAAGGAAGTTATACTGAGTAAAAACAAGAAACAGTGGGTGGAAGCAATGGAAGATGAGTTGGAATCCCTAAGAAAAACCAGATATGGGAACTTGTGAAAAAATCAGAAGACAGGAAAGTTGTAGGTTACAAATGGGTGTACAAACTCAAGGAGGGTACCACATAGATGGAGCCTTGGAAGATTAAAACCAGATTGATTGTAAAGGGCTTCATACAGAAATAAGACATAAATTTTCATGATGTCTTCTCTCCAGTGGTGAAACACACTTCAATAAGGGTTCTAATAGCCTTAGTGGCACACCTTGACCTGGAACTGGAACAAATAGATATTAAGACAACCTTCCTACATGGAGAATTAGAAAAAGTCATTTATATGGAACAACCGGATTGCTATAAAGAGAAGGGTAAGAAAGATAATGTGTGTTTACTCAATAAATCTCTGTATGAGTTAAAATAGTGGTATACGTTATACAAATTAAAAAAAAAATTAAGAACAAATGAATTTATTTATAATGTATGACAAAGTTTTATTAAATTATTGTATGAACGATATGATACAACTTTTTATCCTACAATAACTCCAAAAAAAAAAAAAAAAATTGGTAAGAGATGATGAGCAAATTTGGGGTCCAAAAGTTGAAGTCTCTTGAACCCACACAAAATTTCAAAAGCTAAAGTAACCCATTTTTGAAATCCAAAGTAAGTAGCAACTATCACATCCAATCACATATTAGATCATATGAAACTTTCCCTTTGGGCATTATGCAATGTAAGGCATGAACAAAAGAAAATCATAGATGACTCTTGCCTTAAGCAAAGGCCTTCATCAGTCTAACTACACCTATAATTTGTTAAGTAGAATTACTAAAACCATTTGGTTCCCTTTTACACATGTGCTGATTTTTGTGATAACAAAAGCAAAAAGTTGGTTTGGTGATTTAACAATCCCCATTGATTGATCAGTTTTATTCTGTTTTCATTTTCAGATGATAATTTCTCTCTCTCTCTCTCCTTCACAATTGCTTTTTCTGCAGTAGCATCAAAACAAACAAAGTCCAGTCTGTATAGCTAAAATTCAAAGACTCCCTGGCCCCTGCTGCAACTTGTGCTGTGGTAGTACTATCTGATAACACTCACCATGAATTCAACCAAAAACAAACATAATTTTGTGGGGAAAAATCTATGGCCTCATTAAATTGAACATAATTTTGTGGGGAAAAATCTAGGGCCTCATTAAATTGAATGTACCAAAAGTGATGCAATTGCATACAGATGACAGTACCTTAAAAAAAAAAAACTAGCAGAGCAAAAGAGAGAACTTGACAACACCAGAAAGAGCCAATGCATCATTCATGCATGCTCAAAGAAAGCACATTGCATAGAGAATAGAGCTGATATTTTTGTATTTTTGCTTCTTGTTGTTTATATAATGTTGGCCCATAATTCAAGATACCAAAATATAAGATAAAAATTGCTTACCATAATTCATATAACATACCCAGCTAAATAAATCTAGCTTTTAGGAATGCATATTCACCAACACCAGCACTGCATTGAGGTGGAAAAAATCAAGACCGATCTCATAGTTTCTCTTGTACCTAAATAGTTATAGGTAATAATCTTTTTTTCTGCTAATTATGATGAACATATAGTGCACAAATTATGTTATATTGTTAGGTTTTGTCCTAACTAAACTTGAGTGATCGTAGGTATTCCTAATTAGTTATTCAAGTTAAATTCTCGATCTTATAATTACATCGCGAGCGATGATATATGATTAAGTCTTTTGACCTCATTTATACAATGCATCTTTATACAAATAAATAAATAAAGCTAACTTTTTTGCATTTATTCAGATCATTTTAACATACAAAAAAAGAAAAGAAAAAGACCCACTCTTGTCATTTTCTGGTCATTATTCATCTCGATCCCAGGTTATTCATATACCATTATGATATGGTTGGTATATGACCCAAAATCCTAAGATTAATAAAGCAAAAGAACTAAAATGACTTTTCCCCTTATAACTCTTTTATATTATATTCATCTTTTGATGTGTGACTCTCTTTATAGAGCGCTAGCGACCTCAGTCTGCAAAGTTGTACCATTGAACCCCCCTTGCTGCTGTGTTGCTTCCTCGTCAACCTCCCATGTTGCTTTGGCTATCACTCCATCATGCATAGGCACGTACTCCTAATAAAAATTAATTAAGATGTTTTTAATATTAGGGACACAGCTACAGTATCCATATGGAGGCATTGCAATTGAAATAATAATCATTGAACTTGAAACTGGTGGAATTGAATTTGAAAGTTCTTAGATTTGGATATCAACTTCAATGGCCGGTATGTGTACTGGGTTACATCGGCGAAAACCTAGTATTAGACAATAGA
The DNA here is from genome assembly GCA_019454045.1 of Zanthoxylum bungeanum. NCBI lineage: Eukaryota > Viridiplantae > Streptophyta > Magnoliopsida > Sapindales > Rutaceae > Zanthoxylum > Zanthoxylum bungeanum. The sequence goes on along the minus strand of SKCR01034242.1, from coordinate 161,587 downwards.
GCAATGATATACTTACTCACACTTTTCCCGAATTTTATCCCAACTCTCTCACTGTAGCTACAGTGAGCTACAGTGATTCACTGTATGTACAGTGAGAGAGTTGGGATAAAATTAAGTAAAAATGTGAGTAAATTTATCATTTTTGTAGACAATAACTAAACAAATGTTTGAATAATAGTAAAATGAGTAAAGCAAAAGCAAACTCAAAACAACCCACCTCAAGTTTTTGAACAAGTTCTTTGGCATTTGGTGCTGAGACAATGATGTTGCGCTCAGAAGGCAGGATAAAGCCATCATCAACGGCTTTGTCAATGAAAGTGAGAAGTAAGTTATAGTAACCATCAACATTCAGCAAACCCACCTGCATCAAATCATTGGAAATGAACCCAAAAGTCAAGTTCTTTGACCAAAAGATGATTATTATTGTTTTACACATTTGGGTTTGTTTGAAACACTTACAGGCTTATCATGGATACCCAGTTGAGCCCATGTGATTACTTCTAATAACTCCTCCAAAGTTCCATATCCACCTGAAACAAATTAAAGCTTTGATCATAAGGACTAAAATGTTGTGTTCGATGGGAGCAAAAAAAAAGGGGGAAATTAAAGAAACTGTCATTATGTTTGGGGAAATTAAACGAAACATTTTAATGTTTTAAAATTAATTGAAAATCTTCTCTTATTTAAAAATTCCGAATTTTAAACTTAAAGATTATGAATCTTGATCGAGATTCTGGATCTTTGATCAATCGGATCGTCCCAATTCAAAAAAACGATCGAGATTCGAGATGATTTTCCGTCCCGTATCACAATCAGGACGAGACACGATAATATTGATTCGGAAAGTGATGTCTCGTTTGTTATCTTGATCTCATGTTTTACAATATCAATCAAAATATTTATAGTAAAACCTGATGTATGAGGGTTTCACTTAATTTTAAAACATTAAGGAGAATGAATAAAATATTTTAGTCATACTAAAATGTTGCATTTCATGAGAGCAAAAAAGGGAAAAATGAACGAAACTCTCATTATGTTTGGTGAAATTAACAAACACTTTTAAAACTAAATGTGACTCTCCTCATACTTAAAAATCCCGAATTTTAATGTTAAAGATTTTGAATCTCGATATGGATTCAGGATCCCTAATCATCGGATCGTCCCGATTTTTTTAAAAAGGACGAGATTCGAGGTAATTTTTTTATTCCATATCACAATCGAGATAGGACATGACGAGATTGATTCGGGAAAAGATGTTATGTTTGTTATCCCCACCTCATATTTTACTATACCAATCAAAATATTTATAATAAAACACGATGTATTAGGTTTTCCATTAATTTTAAAACATTAAGAAGGTTTAGTTTAATTTCACCCCACAAATGATTTTGCTTTTTCTGGAGCAAAAAGGGGGAGAGATGGGACCTGGAAGAGCAATGAAGCAATCAGAGTAGCGGGCCATTTCGGCTTTCCTTTGATGCATGTCAGCTACTTGCCTTAATTCTCCAACCGTTTCACCAGTTATCTTTGTCAAACATCATCATCATTTTTAGCTCAAAGACTCAATTTTATACTCAAAAATTAAAACCAAAGACACCCAAAAAAAAATATCTTTTTTAATACCTCTTTGATCATCAAAGTCGTTGGAATAATCCTAAAAAGGAATATATTCCCCCCAAAAAAAAAAAAAAATACTTAAGGTTAGTTCATGAGAAGAAGAAAAAAATGCCCATAAAAATGAAAAAAGCTTCCTTTTTTTACCCAAGAACATTTCCTCCATCATGATGAACAGCTTTAGAAACTAAACCCATCAAGCCAACGCTACCACCACCATAAACAAGATCCAGCCTCCTTGCAACCTTTACGTATAACAAAAAAAAAAAAAGAAAAAAAAAGGAAGATATTATTAGAGAAAGATGACAAGTAAAATGAAAAAAAAAAAAAAAGCATAAGCTCTGAGGTTATAATTATATAAGGGGTACCAGCTCATGGGCTAAGTCAATGGCAGCATCCCTATAGCAATTTTTCTTGCCAGTGTTGCTGCCACAAAACACACAAACCCTCTTGAATTTTGAACTTTTCACAACTTTCCCCTCCATTTCCTCAGCAAAGATTTTTGTATTCCCACTCCACTGAAGAAAGTTTGAGACAAGCAGTTTTTGCTTTTCTTGTTACACAGATAGAAATCAAAATGGTACATGCCACTATATATAGACTCCAAATATATAATTTTTTTAATAGATATTCAAGATATTGACTCTTCTCATGTTGAATTCAAAAAGTTATTAAATTGAAGGGGAATATATTTTAATTTAAAATTTTGAATTAAATAAAAAGTTTAAAAGAATAGTGATATATGTAAAAAAAAAGAAAAAAAATTAAAGGGTGACAAATTTAATTATAAAATACTAGTACTCTCTGGCTTAAAATATTTTAACGTAAAGTATTAATATTTGTAATTGAATTTTGTCACTCTTATCTCCCTTTTATACAAATATCATTTTCCATTCTAAAATTTATGTCATTTATTTAAGTCTAAATTGATGATAAATCCTTTGGTGTCGATTTAATGATCTGTCATTATCTATTATTGAATTGACTTATAAATCTATAATTAGGCTGATCCTAAATGGATGGACATGAGTCACTACAAGAATTATGGCTTTTAGCGTCCAAATATTTAGCGTCGAATAATGTTTCGACGCTAAAAGTGAGTTTTAGCGTCGAAAATGATATTCGATGCTATATGTCATATTTTTAGCGACGGAATAAAATTTCGACGCTAAAAACAGGACTTTAGCGTCGAATAATATTCGACGCTGAATAATTATATTATTGCAATAATTTTTGGCGCCAAATATTACACTTTTAGCGTCAAAAAACGGAGTCGCGACGCCAAAAATATACTTTTAGCGTCGAAAATATATCGTCGCTAAAGGTTTATGAATTTCCACCGACAAATCCTTGATTCTTTAGCGTCTAAATTAAATTCGACGCTAACTTTTTTATATTAGCGTCGAAAAAACGGTTTCGACGCTTAAAACGTCAACAATTAGCGTCGAATTTGAATATTCGACGCCAAAAATATATTTTTAGCGTCGACCATATATCGTCGCTAAAGGTTTATGAAGTTTCCACCGACAGATCCTTGATTCTTTCGCGTCTAAATTAAATTCGACGCTAATTTTGATATAGCGTCGAAAAAACGGTTTCGACGCTAAAAACTGCAACAATTAGCGTCGAATTGGTGTATTCGACGCTAAATATATAGATTAAAATGCAGATGGTCACCAACCCTTCTCCCCCTCTGTTTTTTCTCTCATTCTCTTCATTTCATCCTCTGAAATCTGAGAATTTCTCCTCTACAGCCTCACATCTCTCCTAAAAATTTTCAATAAAATTGTAATCAATTTCCGATAAGGTAATTCTTCTTTCATATTTCTTTATTATTTTCAATTTTTATGATTATATATGTTGTTTATATGTTGTTTTTAGTGATTTATGATTCATATATGTAGAGTAAGTATATTAATTAATAAAATATAATTTTTTTGTAAACTATTTAATTTATCAACCAAATATATATAATTATATGCTTAAATTAAGTATTACTGAATTAGTAATGTTGATTACTGTAAAATGATATCTAATAATTATATTATTTTTAGGTATTCTGCTGAAATGGATAGAAATTGGATGAGCTCTCTGGATAGATTGAGTGTTGAATATCGTAATGGAGTGTCTGAGTTTATGGAAGTCGCAAAGCAACACATTGATGCAGAAGGTCGTGTTCGTTGTCCATGTGCAAATTGTTTGAATAGGAAAAGGAAGCGGTTAGATGAAGTTCATAATCATTTATACATGCCAGGAATATCACCAACTTACCGTACGTGGATTTATCACGGTGAGCAGTATCATTCTCAGTCACGGTTTTTTGATGTCGGCGAAGGGAGCAGTAGTTACAATCAACCTGCAAATGATGAGATCACCGATATTTTGCATGACTTACAAGGTCCACAACTTGGTCATAGTGTTAGTGGTGACATGCCAGTGTTAAGTGGAAATGATCAAAATTTATTTAGTGAACTACTGATGAGGCAAAAAAAAATTCCATTCGAAGGTGCTGGAATGTCGATCTTGAATTTCGTTGTGTGAAATTATTACACATTAAAGTGATCAACAGAATGACCAACAAAAGTATCGATATGATGTTAGAGTTACTGGCCCAAATGTTACCGGTTGGAAGCGAATTGCCAAAGTCGTACTACGAGGTAAAGAAAATGTTGTGTGATCTGGGAATGGGGTATGAATCCATTCATGCTTGTAAGTTTGATTGTGTATTATTTCGTGCCGAGTATGAATCACTTGAACATTGTCCGATATGTGGTGAAAGTCGGTACAAAGTCCGCGGTATGGGGAAGAAAGTGCCTCAAAATATTGCGATATTTCCCTTTAACGCCCAGGCTGCAGAGATTGTTCATGTCACGACACACAGCGACTGATATGATGTGGCATCATGAAAAGAGGATCGGTGCGGAGGGCATACTTAGACATCCTGCGGACGGAACCGAATGGAAGGAATTTGATGACATGTACCCCCGTTTCACTGAGGACCCCCGTAATGTCAGGTTAGGTCTTGTCTCTGATGGTTTTAACCCATTTGGGAATATCTACAACTCCTTATAGCATCTGGCCCGTTATTGTCATTCCATATAACTTACCTCCATGGAAATGTATGAAGGATCCGTTCATGTTTATGTCATTGCTTATCCATGGTCCACGTTCACCTGGTAAAGATATAAATATTTACTTGAGACCATTGATCGAGGAGTTACAAACATTATGGAATGTGGGTGTGCATACCTATGATGCAGCTTCAGAGCAGTATTTTCAGATGCATGCCGCATTATTATGGACCATTAATGATTTTCCAGCCTATGGTTCATTATCTGGATGGAGCACTAAGGGATACATGGCATGTCCAGTTTGTGCGGATCATACACCTTCGCAACGATTACGGAATAAAATCGGATACACGGGGCACAGGAGATTTCTTGAGTTCGAGTCATCCTTGGCGGATGAGTAAATTATTTAACGGGCAACATGAACCTCAGAGTAAGCCCAGTCGATTGTCTGCATTTGACATACTTTGCCAACATCAACATCTCAAAGACAGCACACCAGGTAAACATCCTAATAATAGAGATAAAAATCGAAAACGGTTACCTGAAGAGTTGAATTGGACAGGAAAAAGTATTTTCTTTGAGTTAGAATATTGGGGGACTCTGAGTTTGCGACATAATTTGGATGTAATGCATATAGAGAAAAATATTTGTGAGAGTTTAGTGGGTACACTATTCAATATTTCGGGTAAGACAAAAGACACTGTAAATGCTAGATTGGACCTACAAGATCTTAGAATTCGCAGTGAATTGCATTTAAAAGACTCCTCTCGAGGTTTTATTAAGCCTCCTGCTAGTTATGTGCTCAATCAATCGGAGAGAAAATCATTCTGTGATTGGCTGAAAATGGTTAAATTCCCTGATAATTATGCATCCAATATTGGGCGTTGGGTCAGAGATGATACAATAACGAGATTAAAGAGTCACGATTGTCATGTGCTGCTCGAGATTCCCCTTCCTGTTGGCATTCGACCTTATCTCCCCCTGAATGTATGCGACATCGTACTTGATCTATGTGGCTTCTTTAAACAATTGTGTCAGAGGACATTAAGCACATCTGTTATTGACGACCTTGAGCGAGGAATCGTGATAATCCTATGCAAGCTGGAGCGAATTTTGCCACCCGCTTTCTTTGATGTCATGGTACATCTGGCTGTGCATTTACCGGATGAAGCTAGAAAGGGAGGTCATGTCCATTACAGATGGATGTATCCCATTGAGAGGTACTATATATATATATATATATATATATATATATATATATATATATATATATATATATATACAGTTTTATATAAGAAATTTGTAACCGTTTTTATGTGCATAATTTAGTGTTAATACAAACTTGTTGTCATATCTGCAGAGCTTTGGGAGATTACAAACAATATGTCAAAAACAAGGCACGACCTGAAGGTTCAATAGCTGAAGCTGTTATAATAAGTGAAGCAATAACATTTTGTTTGATGTACATGTAGAATATTGAAACTCATTTCAATCGTCGGCCACGAAACTATGATGGAGATGCAAGTAATAACCAAGAGATCATAGTGTTCCGTCAAAATTACAGACCATTGGGGGGCAGTAGGTGTCAAATTACTAACCCGTCAGGAAGTTCAACGTGCGCATTGGTTTATATTGAGTAATTGTGATGAAGTGCAACCGTATTTAACGTAAGTTTTTCTGGTGCATCATTACTGTATTTTTTCCATACATTAACCGTGATAATTTATTGTAGGCAACATCTAACAATGCTACAATTGATGGTGATCCAAATGTTAAGAATTTCCTAAATGGTTTGAGACAACTGTAAGTTAGAATATTTTATATTTATTTTGATCCTAACATTAGACATTTCAGTTTGTTATATTAACACATATATTTCATTGTCAGATTATTAATCAAGTGGAAAATGGTCAATTGGACTCGCAATCCTCGTTGGTTTCTTTGGCTTATGGGCCTCAAATGCAGGCTTATGAGTACAATGGATGTATTGTCAACGGAGTTAGATTTCATACCGAACACGAGATGTTAATCATGTGACTTAAAATTCTGGAATTGTAGTCCAAGGAGAACACGGCTCAGATGTAATTGACTTCTACGGAGTATTGCAATCGGTCATTGAGTTCATATATCGACCCAGACGACATATTGTGCTATTCCAATGTAAGTGGTTTGACACTAATGCCAGAAAGAGGAGAATTCAAGTTAGTAATCATCTCACGTCAATTAATGTTCAACGTTGTTGGTACAAGAATGATCCATACATTTTTTGTACGCAAGCACGTTCAGTGATATATAACATGATCCTAAGTTAGGAACTGGATGGATGGTGGTAGAAAAGTTACAACATAGGGCCATTTGGGACACGCAGGAGAAAGATAGAGTTGACATATCAGATGAAACACAAGAAGTCTCCGGCAATTTTGAAGTTCCTGAACAGATATTTGTTGGACCAACTGTCAACGTTCCTGAAAATATACATTAACTCGATCTAGTACAGACGTTGAGCTAATTCCTCATTCTGAAGTGAGCGTTGAAGCTAGCAAGTGAAGAACAATTTGACACTGAAGATGACTTCGATTCCAGTCACGAATCCTCAAATACCGACGATAATAGTGATTAATTATGAAGTTACAGTATTTGTTTGTTGGATGAATAATTTTATGGATTAATGTATGGTTGTTGATTTTAATTACTCTTTAGATATGGTTGAAATATTAACGTAATGATTAATAGTATAACTATGATATGAATGATTTTTTGCTGCTGAGCCGAGGAAGAAGAGAAGCACTGTTTTTAGGGATTTAAAGGACATTTAGCGTCAAAATAATTGACTTTTAGCGTCGCAGTAGTCGACGCTAATTGTTAAGCGGGTTAATGAAAAATTAGGTTTTTTTTTCCGGGAAATTTAATTTTTATTTAGCGTCGAAATACAATAATCGACGCTAAATGAAGATATATAGCGTCGATTATTAATCGACGCTAATTTAAATTTACTTGACGGTAATGTGAGAGTTGGCGTGCGTCGACTTTTGTATTTCGACTCTAGATGTATTACATTTAGCGTCGACAATTGTATTTCGACGCTATATGTCTTTAATTTAGCATCGAATGTATATTTCGACGCTAAATAAAAATTAAATTTCCCGGAAAAAAACCCTAATTTTTCATTAACCGCCTTACAATTAGCGTCGAAGTAATCGACGCTAAAAGTCAATTATTTCGACGCTAAATGTCCTTTAAATCCCTAAAACCAATGCTTCTCTTCTTCCTCGGCTCAGCAGCAAAAAAACTCATTCATCCTTCATTAATCGATTCTCCAACTGTGACGAACGAGGAAATCAACAGGTAAGTCTCCTTTGTTGATTTAAAATTGTTGATGAGGATGAATTTGATGAATTTGAGGATGAGATTGATGATATTATTGATGAATTTGATGAATTTTGATTGATGAAATTGATGATGATGATGATGATGATGATAGATGATGATGATGACGATTTTGAAGACGAACAGCAGCATTTGCTGCTGTTCTTGGCCAGAACAGCAGCAATTTGCTGCTGTTCTTGCCTTGCCAAATCAAAATCGTCATCATCATGTTTTATAACTGTTGATCAAAATCGGCCGTTTATATAATGTTAAGTTGAATTTGTGCCCTCTTTGGTTAATTATAACTGTTTGATAGATCAATTATGTGGTTTTTCGCGTGTTAGTAATGCTCATAAATTGGTTTATGATTGCGGAGGATATGCCGCAAGGGAAGAGTGTTAATGAGGACTTAGCTTATGGACATATGATTGACTCGCTTTGTGTGGCTTGTGATGTATTGGTGATGTGACTAATGAATGCATATGTGAAATGAATAAATGAATGAATGAATTTGAAAACGAAAGTGAGAATTCGATGTTATAAGCGCTTTTGTTAAGTTGTATTGACTTGTATGGATATGTATGTATATGTATAAGAACTTTGGAATTTGATGACGCTAATGCGACGGGTTTTTGCAGATGGCACGGGGATCGCAAACGGGCTATCGCGACTCCATCTACATCAGCAAGGGCAACTGGCCCTGGTGATTTCTCTGCTAGCACAGGTGAGTCAAGTACAGTGAAGGGTCGAGGACGCACCCGTGGCCTGGGGTTGGCTAAGTACGTAAAGGCTCACGGGCGTATCCGGATAGAGATATCAGATGATGGACAAACTCAAGTCGGACAACATAATTCAGCGTTTAATCCAGCCATAAGAGCTACAGCTCGATATGAAGCTCCCCAAAACTACGTATCTTGGAGAAAGATACCGTGGGAGACGAAACTGAACAGCTATTCCCTTCGCTACTTGTAAGTTTTCGATATGTTTGTTATTTAACATTTTTATTTTATACTTATTTTTACTCGAATTTTCATGTAGGAATGGTTCGACTTCGATCTGACCCAAGTGAATGTCCAACAATATATTGACTACCACATGGGGAAAAGTTATAAAGATATAAAATAAAAGTCTGAAACCAATATTCGACGAACATGGACCTTCAAATTCTCCACAACACAAGCCTGATTTTATAGAGGAACAAGACTGGACATTCTTATGAAGGGGTTTTTAGGGGGAATATCCGGTAACGCAGCGGAAGCGGCGGAAGATCGTATCTTCCGATTTCAAAACTTTTTCTCGGATTAATTAAATAAACATATTTATTTAATATTCCAATAATCAAATAATGAAATAAAATTCAAATGAATCATATTCAAGTGAATTTACCGAAATGCCCTTACATTGGTATTTTGTCCATTTTAGTCCGAAATTGATCTAATCAATTTTGAATGATTCTAAATCATTTCTAAGATAAACTTAGCATGTTCAAAACATCAAAACACCAAAAGCAACCAAATCCCCAAATTTCCAACTCTTGGCCGAATGCACCCAATTGGTGCCATTTTGTGCACTTTGTCATTTCATGCATCAAAACACATCAAGATGTAATCCAATGAACATGAAACTTTATATGCATCATATACACATCCAAATGCACAACATATATGAAAAGCCCCAAATTTGGAATTGGTCATGAACCCTAATTTTTCAATTTCTTCAAATTGGACAAATTAGACCAAATTGGTTAAATCAACTACTTCAATCATGTTTCTTCCATCCAATCAAAGTCTCAACACAATGAAACAACTCAAGATCAAATATAGGTCATCTAAGAGTGGGTCAACAACTCTAGATTAGCAACATGGTTTCCAAAACCTTAAAAGAAAGCTTATAACTACAATAGTCACAACCTTCCTTCATCATACATGCTCAACACTTCCATCAAAACTTCCATCAACAAAAACACAAGGAATAAAGAAAGAATAACCTAAGAACATCATATGTTAAAGCCTAGATCCTAAGGAACATTTTCCTCTTAATAGTAAGTTGAAGAAACTTACTAAAAACCAAGCTTTCTTTGATTTTCTTCTTCTTTCTCTCAAGCTTCCTTTGTTTTCCATTAATGGAGTTTATGTTAAAGTGAATTAGGTTAACATTTCAAATGAAATGAAATCAATATATACTTGGCCAAAGAAGGCCTTGGCCGAATTTCACTAAAGGAAATGCAAGAAGAATATTAATTTCATCTTCATTTGTATTTATTTTCAACTTGGTTAAATATCTAAAACAACTTTAAAGATATTTAATTAGTCAACAAATGCAACTTAGAAAAATATAACACTTATATTTTAAAGTGTCTTGGCCGAAATTAGCAAGGAAATAAAGAAAAAAATATTTTTATTTTTCAAACAATTTTGAACAAATATCTTAAGAAGTCAAAATCAATTTGACAACCTTTTCCTTTAATGTATAAGTCAACAATTGCAACTTATAATCATTTCCTAACTTTATCATTTGGTGATATATTTATATTTTAATATATTAATCATTTAACAATAAATAATTAATTAATTAATTAAATACAAATATATCAAATATATGTATTATATTTACTTTAAATATCTCAAATACATATATTGATGATATATGTCAAATACCTTTATTTGACCATTTATTAATGTGTATTTAATAATATCATATATTAAATACAAATACACATTAATTAGGAAATGACGGTTCGGCCCGTTCGCATGTATTTTTCGTTTAACGATTAAACGATTTATAAATAATCATCATTATTCATAAATGTTGCTCTAGTGCTCTACGAGTATGTTTCATTATTGAGACTCTCTAGATTCAGGTATATCCGTCACGAAATCCAATTTCATGTGCATAATCTATCCACCCGTAGATTATGACGATCACGGATAAACTAGCTGAATCATACAGGTCGAGGTCATTGCATACGTATAATCCCTCCGTCACAGGTATCCAGATAATCCCAGAGATAGATGTAAACGTCAAATCTCTATAGGTATTATCTCGTCGACGTATCTATTAGCAATCTCTAAATAACACTCGGAACTTACTTCCGATGTATACTATGGCCACAGATTTAACAGACTGCTAATAATATATGGACTACATATGCTCTGTACACAGAACTGACGGATCCTATCTTGCACACACAGGATATCCTGAGGATCGATCCACACCCAACGAACAGGCGGAGGTCTGATCTAAATAGATCGGTGACGTGACTGCCATCTAAGTGTGGAGGATGTCTCATACATCCACAGTGGTTGTCTCAAGTCGAAGGACCACTATGCTACTCAACCCGAGAAGATTCTTATTGACGTTGGCGTACCATCCATTAAGAATCTTCGGTGAGCCGTTCAGTGTTTATCCACTATAAACACCTACACGTCTATACGAGTCTCCCTAGACTCATGGTTCATTGGGATAAACCATCGGACCAAGTCTCGATATACGACATGTACTGGTCTCAACGGATTTGACTAACCGACCCGTGTTAGCAAATCTTGACCAGGAACATGTTTGATAATATACATATAGCAGTGACACTTCCCAATGTCAATACAAAACTAACTTTGTAACTGTGTACTGCATTATATATTATCGGGCCTTTGTCTAATATATACATATCACTAAACCATATTTAGTTTCAATCTAATCGTAATCAGATCGAATACGTATATAAGAATAAGAGGTGCAACCATAAATAAGTAATATTATGGAATAAGGGATGTTCGTATTCATGAATCAACATAAATACGGCCCGGATTGGCGCTCTGAGCACCAACCCAACATCTTATTAGCTTTGGTCGAGCAAAAACACGAGGTAAATTTTGAAATAACGGAAAATTTATAATTGTCTTTGTTTCGGTACTTACGTGTTCGTGAATACAGGATAAATGTCACGCAAATGCGGAAAATCGAAGTCACTTGCGTTTAACCACCGTGGAGGTTCGAAGCCATTTATCCAACATCGTGCCGAACATTCTGAGGTATATATCCTAACGTAAAATTTAACAGTTAATTGTTTTTACTATTGGATAATATTGATTTATTTTATGTTTTTAAGAGTATCACATGTGAGGTTGCAATCATTTCCAGATTTTTTCCCGTGTGACGCATTACAAATGACAAGAATAATGGATAAATGAAGAAGCTGAACGCTGCTATGTAAGTTTCAGTTTTTAAAATAAAATAATTAATATTATATATGTTTAATTTTTTTTCTCAAATTCTAATATTAACTTATTTTTTTGAAACAGAACGAAATGATGGAACTCCAACATCAAACTCAGGAGACAGGGACCGACCCCATACCAGATGAGCAGCTGTCGCAATTGGTTTCAAGAATCAAACAGCTTACAACGTTGGTCTTGGCACTCGTAAGAAGCCAACGTCATCTGCACGCAATAGTGGTAATTCGGGACAATGTCTCTCTTCGAGACGAGTTATCACCACCAAGACGAGCGGCAGCAGACTAAGGAGAAGCTACAACAGGTCACGTGTGACCACGAGAAGAGATGATGGACCACCACAGGAAGAAGATGGAGCAGTTGGAACAGCAACTGCATGCTTTCCGTCAGATGTTCGAGGCCTCAATGAGTTCATGGTGCATCGGGCTCGAGCGTCCCCCATCACAGTAGCAATTAATTTTATATTTGTTTTTTATAAATATTTTGAACAAATAGATTTAATATAATATTTCTTTTTCTAAAATAAATTTCAATATAATATTTGTCATTTTGTTATTAATTACATTTTTTTCAACTAAATTAAATAATTTAGACCAAAAATAAGTAAATCACTAATTTTTTTAAAAAAAAAATTTTGTCTTTAGTGTCGAATATTTCGACGCGAATAGTATACAAAATGGCCGCTGTAAGCGTTATATATTCTTTTTAATATACGTTAGCGTCGACAGTTTTCGACGCTAAAAGTAATTTTGGCGTCGACATATTTTGACGCTAATGTTAACAAATGGTCGCTGTGGAAACTTACATATAATTTTTTAATATACTTTAGCGTCGACACACGTTTCGACGCTAAAAGTTTTAATTTTTGCGTCGATATAGTTCGTCGCCAAATATACATATAGCGTCGAATATTTTCTTTAGCGTCGAAAATAATTGACGCGAATACTGTTTTTTTGCGTCGCATTACATTGATTTGACGCTAAAAGTGCTTTTCGTCGACGAATTTTATCGTCATTTTTGCGTCTGATTTTTTCGACGCTAAATGTTATTTGCGGCGAAAGATTAACTTATTGCGTCGAAATTCTTCGACGCTAAATGTTCTAATTCTTGTAGTGAGTATATCAAACACGCAAAGAGAGAAAATGGGAAGTCCTACTTTTTTTTTTTTTTTTTTTTTTGCCTCCTGAAATGAAAGAATAATGAAAATTTCATATTATCACTATATTAATTGAAAGAGATTAAAAAAGTTAATGTAGATTTTTTCCACCATTTACATTTATGAAGAATTAAAAAAAAATCATTTAACTAATATAGGCTTTGTTCAAAGTAAACAAACTAGATTACTTAAATGTTGATTTATTAGAAAGGAAATTTTCTTCCATATTTTGGAACAGAGAGTAAACCTAACTTATTATACAAGTCCAGATATTATACTAATTGGCGTAAGAATTTTCAATTTCCACTTTAAAATAATTCTATGAATATAGATTTGTAGATCTCTATGAGATATCCAAATCAGGCCATAATTTAATGGTTTAAAACTTTTTAAAGAAAAATTTATGGGTCTATAGCTTTCTCTAAACATTATGTCTCTATTGTTTTAATACTAAAAGTTTTTATAGACACTAGTTGTATTTGTACTATCAAAGGAAAAAATTTCTTAAAAATCATGTTCAGTGTGAATGATTAATTTGTCTCCTTTGTTATGCCCTTTCACATGATTTTTGTAGAAGTAATATTGCCTTCAATCATACTCTTGCCAACAGCATTCAAGTTTGAAGCTGAATTTTCACAATTCTATTCAAGATATCCCAACATTTTTGGTTTATAAGTTAAAATTAAAAGAAAAAAATTAATGAATCAAATGAAATTTAGTGTTGTGTTCCTTAATGATATTTTGATATATCCAGAGACTCAGAAGGAAAAGCGAGATACGCTTAGGTTTTTTTTTGAACTTGGACGGTCCATCAACTGTATGCTAGGGATAAGATGATTTATTAATGTCAGAAGTGAAATTCTCACAACTTCTCATTTTTCAAAATGTATTCTAATGGACCCAACTAAGTTAAGTGATGTATCATTTCGGGAAGTATCTCAGCGAGCGTGTGTTAGAGGTGTAGAGTTTCCTTGTATTGGCTTGTTATCATTGATGTTTTATCGAGAATTTCTTTCTATGGCTATGCCATGACGAGATTGACAAGTGCACCAGTCTTTGGATATGTCTTGTTGCTTGTGGCTGTTAGTTCCAGTTTTAATTGGCTTATATCCGTGACAAAACAAGTTCAGTTGAGTTGTAATCTGTCGTGAAGATTGGTATGCAATTGGACTGGTTTTGCCTGCTGTGCTTCTGACTTCCGTTAGTGCTGCGTTCTTCATCTGGTTCGAACATCTGCGTTATTGCTGCGTTGGCCAACAGGTTAGAACATTGGCGTTAGTGGTGGGTTTGTTAAATAGTTCGAACGGGTTGCGTTAGTGTCCCGTTCTTATTTGGGTTCGAACGAGCGTATTCCAGTGAGCAGTCGTTTGATTCCCGTTTCTTTGGGGTTCGAACACTGTCATTCCAGAGAGTTCCCGTTTCAGTTTCGTTTCCATTTCGTTCGAACGGCTTTTGCAGTTTTCACCGCGTTCGAATCACGTTCTCCGTGCGTTCGAACGGATAGCGCATTTTCTGTTTTAATGATGCGCCATTTTTAACCTGTTGGTGCCCCTTCTAAACCCTACATATAAAAAGAATGCTCAGCCCCCAAATTGGTGGGAAAAAAACACATTACCCAAGAGCCCTTGCCTTTGTTTTTCCCTTTAGTTTGAAAATCTCTCCCTAAGATTATATCTTATCTCTTGAGTGATTTTCTTGTTTATTCAAATCACACCATACACACATAACTACCTGTTAGATTGAATCCATTGAGGCTTCAGAAGGTTTGAAGGAAGTTGCTTGGTGCATGCTCGAGGAGTTCCTTGGGTGATTATGGTTGTGGGTTAAGAGTCGGCAAAGTTGTTGCTCTAGGTCTTTTCACCATCTCTGTAAGTTTTTCTCTTATAGTGGATTTGGGTGGTAGCCTATACCCGGAGTGGTTTTTTACTCTAACGAGTTTTCCACTTCGTAAACAAATCTCATTGCCTTCCTTTACTTTCACTGCCTTTTTAACTTGTGAGATTCTAGTTTTGTGTTTGAAGTAATTTATCTTATCTTGGTTGATTATACTTCCATTGTGTGTTCTCTATTCGAAACGTGTTTTGAATAGTGTAGAAATTTTTATTTCCGCTTGTTACGCCTATTCCCCCCATAGGTGTGTTGGGTCAGAACTTTAGTATTTTCAGTGGCAATTGATTATGTCATGTATTTGTTGGAAAAATGCTTATGAGTAAGCATTTTGAGGCTCAATTTTAAGCATGGTCCATTTCGTGTTAGTGGTTGTTATTGAATGATTCGGATACTCCTCCGTGAGTACTTCGAAACGGTATATTCATATGCTTAAAATGGTGCTTGGGTGAATGAGAAATTGTTACTCAAAGTTCACCCATTGGTGTTGGAAAATAAAGAGAAGTTAGCTTGTCCCATATGAGAAAGCTATAGAGGGAAAATTGTGCTTATATATGATTGCTCATAAGTAGATGGGTAAGAGTTATAAGGATTGAGGCTCTCTCTACGTGCGCGCAGGGGGGTGCAAATCAAAATCCAAATAGGCTTGGCTCGCGTGTCCTGCGTACACGAATGCCGGACCAAATTGTGCGGGCCCGGCCCAGCTGAATTTTTACTAATCTCTTCAATTTTCCAAGTCTTTTGAATTTCCATAGCAGCTAATTTAATTAGCTTGGTGGTTACAACAAGTGAAAGGCCTCCCATTTATGAGATATAATTGGCATGTTAATTTCCTTTAAATGAGCTGTGTTTTTCGTTTTCCTATATAAACAATACTCAGATTTTGTTTACAACACAGAGAAAAAACATCACACACAACAGCTCGTTTTTCTTTGTTTTGTTAGGGAGAGTTCAAACACTTTTGTGGTTCGTTGGATACGAGTTCGGTGGTGCCCTTACTCGTACGTTTTTTCCGTTGTATCCTAGGAAATAATCGTCTCACGTCCTACTGCACCTGCGGTAGGGGACGAATTTGTTTTAAGGATATTGTTGACATCAACAAGCCTCGGGAAAGTGAAGAACTTCATCAATTTCAGGGTCTAACTCTTTCTGTCAGCCTCTGCTCGTCAGGGTCCACTCATCAGCCTCTGCCTCCGCTCATCAGCCTCTGCCTCCGCTCATCAGCCTCTACCTCCGCTCATCAGCCTCTACCTCCGCTTATCAGCCTCTGCCTTTGCTCATCAGCCTCTGCCTCCGCTCGCCAGCCTCTGCCTCCGCTCATCAGCCTCTGCCCCTGCTCATCAGCCTCTGCCTCCGCTTATCAGCCTATGCCTCTGCTAATAAGCCTCTGCCTCTGCTCATCAACCTCTGCCTCCGCTCGCCAGCCTCTGCCTCTACTCACCAGCCTCCGCTCTCAGCCTCCGCTCGCAGCCTCTACCGTTAGGGTCTAATTCGGCCTTCAGGGTCTGATTCGTGCGTGGGTCTGCTCCTTGGGTCTGATTCGGCCTTCATGGTCTGCTCGAGGATAATTGTAAAATTTGTAATATTTGGATTTCCCAATTACCGTGAAATAATTGTAATAATTGTAACACAGTCTTAAACCAAAATTCGACTATGTGGATATGGAAATCAGTCCAAACACAGTAAATCCGAATATGGCAGCCTCTTCGGCTGGCCAGAATGTTCTGGCAGCCCCCGTGGCTGACCAAAGTGCAGTGGTAGCCCCTTCGGCTGGCCAACTTGCTTCAGCCTCTGGACTTAATATGGCAGCCGCTGTGGCTGGCCAAGGTGTTGCTGCCTCTATGGCTAGACAACCTGTTAGACATGTGAGCCATGTCAATCCTGCTGCGGAAAAACCTGAAAAATTCAGTGGTCAGAATTTCAAAAGGTGGCAACAGAAAATGTTTTTCTACTTGACCACGTTGAACCTTGCGAGGTTTCTAAAGGAAGATGCTCATGTACCCAAAGAGGGTGAGATTGATATCCAAGTCATCAGTTCCATCGATGCTTGGAAACATTCTGAATTCCTATGTCGGAATTATGTGCTTAATGAGCTAAGTGATTCCTGGTACAGTGTGTACGCCGGAATGAAAACAGTTAATGGGCTTTGGGAATCTTTAGATCGAAAATATAAAACTGAGGATGCCGGTACTAAGAAATTTGTCGTAGGCCGTTTCCTAGATTTTAAGATGATTGATTCCAAAACTGTGTTAAGCCAAGTACAAGAACTGCAGATTATTCTAGCAGAAATTCATGCTGAGGGGATGAGTTTAAGTGAAACCTTCCAAGTAGCCTCGATAATTAAGAAACTACCACCTGGTTGGAAAGATTTCAAGAATTATCTAAAGCATAAGCGAAAAGAAATGAGCATTGAAGACTTGGTTCTTAAGCTGAGAATTGAGGAAGATAACCGAGTTTCTGACAATAGAGGAATGACTCATGAGGCCAAAGCAAATTTTGTCGAACATGGCCATAAGAACAAAAACCTCAAGAACAAAGGGTCAAAAATGAGCCCTAAAGGAGGAGTTTCCAAGAAATCCAAATTTCAAGGAAGATGCTTCAACTGTGACAAAATGGGTCACAAGTCTTCTGAGTGCAGACTGCCGAAGAAGAAAAAGAAACAAGAGAGTGGTGGATTGACACTGGTGCCACTCGACATGACAAAATGGGTCACAAGTCTTCTGGAAAACATGACTCAATATGTTTCAGACATTAACCTCTCTGCTATGGTTTCTGAGGTGAATCTGATGGGTTCTAACCCAAGAGAGTGGTGGATTGACACTGGTGCCACTCGACATGTGTGCTTGGACAAGAGCATGTTTTCTTCATTTGAGTCTGCTGGTAATGGGGAAAAGATATACATGGGAAATTCAGCAACATCTGAGATTGAAGGTCAAGGAAAGTTGATTCTGAAGATGACCTCGGGGAAAGAGTTGACTTTGAACAATGTTCTGTATGTACCTGAAATACAGAAGAATCTTGTGTCTGGATCGTTTCTGAACAAGCATGGATTCCGGATGGTGTTCGAGTCTGATAAAGTAGTTTTGACTAAAAATGGGATGTATGTGGGAAAAAGGTATGTAACTGATGGGCTATTTAAGCTTAATGTAATGGTTGTTAAACCCAAAAATATCAATAAAGCTAGTTCTTCTGCTTATATTGTTGAGTACTCTAATCTATGGCATGGTAGATTAGGACATGTTAATTTTAATTCATTGCGAAAATTAATTAACATGAATTACATTCCCAATTTTAAAATTGATAACAGACATAAGTGTGATACTTGTGTTGAGGCAAAACTAACTAGATCATCTTTTCATAGTATTGAAAGAAACTCTGAACCACTTGATCTAATTCATACCGATGTATGTGATTTTAATTCAATACAATCGAGAGGCGGTAATAAATATTTTATTACTTTTATTGATGATCGCACAAGATTTTGCTATGTGTATTTGATGAAAAGCAAGGACGAAGCTATAGAGAAATTTGTTCTCTATAAGAATGAAGTTGAGAACCAACTGAATAAAAGAATTAAGGAGTTAAGAATTGATCGTGGTGGTGAGTATGTTTTTCCTTTTGAATCACTTTGTGAACAAAATGGAATCATACATCAAACCACAACTCCTTATTCACCTCAATCCAATGAGATTGCGGAACGGAAGAATCGTACCTTGAAAGAGATGATGAACGCTATGTTAATCAGCTCTGGCTTACCTCAGAATATGTGGGGAGAAGCTGTCTTATCAGCTAATTACCTTTTAAATAAGGTACCACGGAAAGAAGTAGGGAAAACTCCTTATTAAATGTGGAAAGGAAGAGTACATTCCTATAAATTCCTACGAGTGTGAGGGTGTCTTGCCAAGGTAGTCATTCCTCCACCTAAGAAGGTGAAGATAGGACCAAAAACTGTTGATTGTGTTTTCATAGGATATGCACATAACAGTAATTCTTATCGATTTCTTGTGTATAAGTATAATGTACCAGATATTCACAAGAATACGATAATGGAGTCGAGGAATGCATCCTTTTTCGAATACGTTTTTCCCTGTAAAACTAATTCGAATTCAAATGTGCACAAATGGGCACATGAGACTATCATTGAAGATAGTCAGGACCAAGAACACATAACTGTTCCAGAGGATCAACAAGTTGTTGAACTTGAACCAAGACGTAGCAAAAGAGCTAGAACGGAAAAATCATTTGGTCTAGATTTTTTGACATTTTTGCTAGAGAATGATCCTCAAAGCTATAACGAAGCTGTAAGGTCAGCTGATGGTGCTTTGTGGAAAGATGCCATCAATAGTGAAATTGAATCCATCTTACAAAATCACACCTGGGAGTTAGTGGATCTTCCTCCAGGATGTAAAGCTTTAGGGTCCAAGTGGATTTTCAAAAAGAAAATAAAGGCAGATGGATCAATTGACAAGTACAAAGCAAGACTTGTAATTAAAGGTTACAGACAACGTGAAGGTCTTGATTACTTTGATACTTATTCTCCTGTAACGAGAATAAATTCCATAAGGATGATACTAGCGATTGCAGCTTTGCGCAATCTTGAGGTACATCAGATAGATGTGAAAATAGCCTTTCTGAATGGAGATTTAGATGAAGAAATCTACATGGAACAACCTGAAGGCTTTATAGCTCCAGGACAAGAAAAGAAAGTCTGTAAGTTAGTTAAATCCTTGTATGGATTGAAACAAGCCCCGAAACAGTGGCATAAAAAGTTTGATGACACCATGTTGGCAAATGGTTTCAAAATCAATGAATGTGATAAGTATATTTATGTCAGAGAGACAGAAGTTGGCTATATCATTTTATGTCTCTACGTTGATGACATACTGATTATCGGGAGTAATGTTAAAATGGTGAAATCTACCAAGAATATGCTGAAATCTAAGTTTAACATGAAAGACATGGGTCTAGCAGATGTCATTCTGGGAATAAAGATCTCGAGAAGTCCAGAGGGACTTATTCTTGATTAGTCGCACTATATGGACAAGATTCTTGGTAAATTCAACAATGATGATTCTGCTGTGGCAAGAACTCCTTTAGATGTGAGTCTATACCTATCAAAGAATAAGGGAGATGGTATATCTCAAATAGAATACTCTAGAGTGATCGGGAGTTTGATGTATCTATCGAGTTGTACAAGGCCAGATATAGCCTGTACAGTAAACAAGCTCAGCAGATATACGAGTAATCCATGGGTTGATCACTGGAAAGCAATAGTGAGAGTACTCAGGTACTTACGTTTTACTCGTAATTATGGGTTGCACTATCATAGATATCCAGCTGTAGTCGAAGGATACAGTGATGCTAATTGGATATCTGACATGAAAGACTCAAAGTCTACCAGTGGCTATGTGTTTACACTAGCAGGTGCAGCTATATCATGGAAATCCTCCAAACAGACTGTGATAGCCAGATCTACAATGGAATCAGAATTCATTACATTAGACAAGTGTGCTGAAGAGCAGAATGGCTTCGAAATTTTCTAGAGGATATTCCAAGTTGGCCTAAGCCAGTGCCAGCAATTTGCATTCATTGCGATAGTCAATCTGCGATTGGAAGGGCATATAACAATCTGTATAATGGTAAGTCTAGACATATTTGTCGTAGACACAAAGTCAAAGGATAACATTGTGGATCCGCTAACCAAAGGGCTAAATAGAGAGTTGGTTGTGAAATCATCGAGGGGAATGGGACTAAAGCCCATTAGATAAATGTTTATTACGAAGGAAAACCCAACCTTGTTGACTGGAGATCCCAAGATCTAGGTTTAATGGGACAACCTACTCATAAAGGACATAATTGGTTCACTATGGGGGTTACCCTCTAGTCCATTCCTATGGTGAAATGAAACAGTGATGCTCGTATGGATGTAGGTTAAGCAAAAGCTTTTAATGATTCTTATGCGTCGGGAATCCGAGCAGAGTACTACGAGATACTCTTAAATAAGATATCACCTATTTGAGAGAGAAGTGGGGCCGCTTCAAAGGGAATTGTACGGGGCACAATTCTTAGAAACTCTTGCAGAACCAGGTTAATATTCATGGCCAAAATGAAAATAACAATGAGAACTCAGATGTGTTAGGTAAAATATCTGTGTGATATATGTTCTTCATTTACATGAACAGCAGTACAGTTCAATGACATCGCGTCCACTGTCAGCCAGTAAATGAGATATATTTTCACAAGGGAAGGTTTAAAGGCTGAGGTCTACCTATCTTATGCAGGTGTTGAACCGTTGAACTCTTCTAGGTCAAAATAAAATGTTTTATAAAATAATTTTATTTGATGTTTTTCGCCAATTTCATTCATGTGGGGTATTGTTGGAAAAATGCTTATGAGTAAGCATTTTGAGGCTCAATTTTAAGCATGGTCCACTTCGTGTTAGTGGTTGTTATTGAATGATCCGGATACTCCTCCGTGAGTACTTCGAAATGGTATATTCATATGCTTAAAATGGTGCTTGGGTGAATGAGAAATTGTTGCTCAAAGTTCACCCATTGGTGTTGGAAAATAAAGAGAAGTTAGCTTGTCCCATATGGGAAAGCTATATGATGAGCGGAAAATATATCAATATTTACCGCCCCTTTTACTTAATATTTTGTTTAGTTTCTCGGGTTTGATGAACGTTTTGATGTGTTTTAGTTTATTTTGCAGATAAAATAATATTGGGACTTAATGAAATCATTTAGGACGAAATATGGATCAAATAAGGGCAATTATTGGACTTGATATATTAATTTTGGAGATTGGAAATTTGAAAGGGCGTTTTGACGAAGTGCAGTTTTGGAAATTCCAGTTTTGCACATCTGTCGTATGTTGGGCATAACTTTTTACTCAGATATCGGATTGAGCTGATTCAAGTGCCAGATTAAAGAAGACTCAAAGATCTACAACTTTGAAAGAGAAAATATTTCGAATTCTGAAGATTTAATGACCGAAATTGATGAACCATCCAGAAGTGTGTGGAGTGTAATTATTAAAAGTCATTATCAATCATTTTCAAAGCAAAATATTAATTAATTAATAATTAATAAAAATTATCAAATCAACACCAAACAAGATAAGAATTATTGGAGCAATTATGGATTTGGTGGAGTAATTAGTGGAGAAATTAATTATGTAATTGGTGGAGAAATTGATTGATGATTTGATGGTGGCAAAATTTTGCCTATAAATACCAAGCCATTTCATTTGTAAAATTCATACTTTCTTCTTTGAAATTCTTAATGAATAAATAAGAAGATTGTATCTAGTTTGTTTATTTTTAGTTTTCAGTAATTAATTTTCAGTTTCGCACTTTCTTTTCTTTACTTTTCAGTTTTTACTTTCCGCGATTTACTTTTACGCACAGTACTTTTCTTTCTTTAATTTTTCAGTTTTTACTTTTCAGTAATGAGGAGGTAATTTCCCAAGCTAGGGTGAAAGGTAATTCTTTTACTGTTACTATTTAGATTAATCTCCCTTAAAAATAATATATTCACTATTTAAAATACTGATTAATAAAGGATACCGCTATATTGGTCGGTTGGCAATTCAATTTAATCTGGTTTAAACCTGACTAATCAAGGATACCGCCAGATTGGTCGGTTGGTAAATTTATTTTGGTACCGCCTTTATGGCTGGATTATGAACAAATATTACCGCCTATATGGCTGGTTGGACTTAATTTGACTTAATCAGGATACCGCCAGATTGGTCGGTTGGTAATATTATAACAAGTTTATATATTATTTTATGGGAGATTTCTAAATAAGTAGTAGTAAAAGTAATTCCTTTTACCTTAGCATTTATTTTACTTTTTACTTTATGTCTTTTACTTTTCAGTATTTTTACTTTATGTCTTTTATTTTTCAGTTATTAGTCCTAGTTATGTGTTGTAACTAAATAGTTATCTGGGGTTGTGATGAATTTCAATATCACCGGTTTATAAGGGTTAGATTATAGTTTGGGTATTATAAAGATTTATTTATTGAGTCTTAATCTTAATGCTTTTTATTAATTGGCCATTAATAAAATTGATTAGGTAAACTTAAAATGAACTAGACATAGGGATTTTAAGTTTAAGACCTTAGACTCAATAGCCCACGATCTTCCTTGAGGATAGATAACCCTTTAATAGATTTCCTTACAGGATAGGAATATACCTGTCGGGCGAGGGTAGCCATAATTGGAACTCAATCTTAATGAATCCAGATAATGTGGTTGACATAGGAATATGGTTCAATTGGGTTACACTGGGTATTTGTGTCTGACCATCGACAGATGCTTTCGCATAATTTCGTGTTCCAGGTTAATAAATCAATGTTTTACCCATCTATATAATAATCACTTCATCTTTAAAATGGTATTGGAAGAAATCACAACCCTAGATCTTTGTGTCTTTTGTATTTTCTTTAGTATTTTCTTTTGTCTTTTTATTTATTTATTTATTTAGTAAAGCCATTCAACCAATCAAACAAACAATATCTCTCTTATCCATTTAATTAGATATTTGTAAATAAATAGATTCAACAATTAATAACAACAGTATGAATTAAGTCCTCGTGGGATCGATATTTTTATACTACTTGAACGATACGTGCGCTTGCGTTATACGTGTGTGTTTACGCCGGTCAAGTTTTTGGCGCCGTTGCCGGGGACTTAATTTTCTTGAGTTATTAATTTTGAAACTATCTAATTTACTTATATCTAATTTTCTTTCTTTTATTTTGTAATTTTTATTTCTTTTGTTTTCAGGTGATTAAAAAAATGGAACACTACTGGGAAATTGAGAAATCACGAACTTTACAAGAAGATACACCCCAAATCTGGGAGCAACAGTCCGGTTTTCTGAGGCCTGTTGTTGAGCCCAATGACTATCACTGGATGCCAGAACCAAGTAATACTACTTTTGCTCAACAGAACTCAATGTGGAGATGTGACATATGTAATGGTAACCACCCAAGCGATTATTGCGAGTACAACTACAATTCAGGGTGGCAGAACTATCAGAATCCTTCATGGTATGATGAGCCAACATATTTCACAGAACCATCACATTTTCCATCTTATCCACCATCTTCCTTCGATCCTTATCAAGAACCAGAACCATCCGAGGAAGATCAATTAATTCACATGTTCAAAGAACAAGAAGCTCGATTTGATGCACAAATTCAGAGTAACGCAGGATCCATACAGAGAATGACAGATCAGATCAGACAATTAATAGAAAAACAGAACATCATACCTCAAGAACCAGTTTCAGATGACACTGATGAAGCCTTCGAGTACCCAGAAATCCACGATGACACCTTAACAGAGGAGGAGGCTGAGCAGTATCAACAACCAGAGGTATCAGTTCAGGAACCCGAACCGGCAAAGTCTTGATTTGATTTTTATTATTCAGATTCTGATGAGGATGAAACTGAGCTGTTTGTACCAACTGCATCAAAAATTGAGGATGGAATTCTGTATCCTCAAAATGAAGATCTTGGAGCATGCTTTACCTTGATGTTTGAAGAAGATCTATCTGAACCATCCATTCCAGTCGTATCAGAGGATGAAAACCTAATGTCAGAAACATCTTTGCATCCTCGGGTTGACAATTTTGAAGCATGTATTTCACAGATGACAGATGAAGAAATGAATACAAGAATTTTACAATACATCTGTGAAGAAAAGGTGGAGCAAGAAATCGAGCAATTGGAGAAGCAAATGTCTGATTTTATTAAAGATCCAGAGCATTCAGGAAAAACATCGCTGTTTTGGGGAGTACAAATCAAAGAAACCACTCAGAAGCTTGACAAAATGGAATTTCCATTCCAAGTCAAGCACCATACGAGACCTCGTAATTTTATTTCTTTCTTTGCAGGAATCACTGGAGCAACAAAGATTAAAAAGGTGGCACGAGCACTGACTGAGACAAAATTCTTTTTGCCACTTTACCGTTGGAAGAGACCCTTCAAAAGCAACGCTCACGGGATTGTCTTTAATCGGACATCCAAAACGACATTGAAACCTCCTTAACAGATAAATTTCAGTCACGTCTGGCTGAAGACGAAAAATTTAGCGCTAGCAGGGAGGCAACCCATGCAATTTGTTGTAATTTGTTTTCATATTTTGTGTGAACTTTTTAATTTTGTGTGTTATTTTTGTAGGGAAAGGCACAAACGAAGCATTTTAAGACAGAAGGAATTGTGTTTGGCAATCAAAGATGAGAAACAATTCATTAGCGATGGCTGAATAAGGAATGAAATCTTGAGACACATCCTAATGAATTTATACTAAGCGAGTGGCGTATTGCGTACACAATTCTGTTGCCGTAATTATTGCTTTGATTCGCTTTTCTATTGTAATTATCTTTATTTTCGTAGACAGGATCCAGACTTTTTGACCTTTCACAATCTCTTTTGTTGTTTAGCTAACAATCGTCCTTTGGAAGATATTAGTGCTATTATTACTCACCCTTTTTCAGGTACTATAAATTCAGCCCGTCATTGCACTTTTGAAGGCGTCCAGAGTTGAAAAAGAAATACAAAAAAAAAAAATATGGAAGCCACTTCAAGAAGACGAGTTGAAAACATCTGCGTGTTTTGCGGTAGTAGTGTTGGTACTAAGCCACAATACATAGAAGCAGCACAGGAATTGGGTCGAGTCTTAGCTGCAAGGAATATGCACTTAATATATGGCGGGGGAAATCTTGGACTTATGGGGATCGTTTCAAAGGCTGTACAGGAAGGAGGCAGTCATGTTTTGGGAATCATCCCAAAACCCTTGGCAGAGGCAAATCTTATTGAACCAACAAACGGAAAGGAACTGATTGTACCAGGTATGTCTGAACGACTGGTAGAAATGATTAACCGTTCTGATGCTTTTATTGCTTTGCCAGGTGGCATGGGTACATTGGAGGAAATTTTTATTGTACTATCTTGGGCGAACCTGAACATACACCGGAAACCAATTGGACTGTACAACGTTGATGGATTTTATGATTTTCTTTGTGTGTTTCTTGATGATGCTCGGAGAAATGGGTTCGTGTCAAAACCTATGAAAGAACTCCTATTTACTGCCAGAACTGCACCGGATCTAATTGATCAACTCGTAGCCTTTGAACCACAAGTTGACCCTATCATTTCAAAGATAAAATGGTCCGATGATGATCGTGGTAAGAGGCGTAGGATTAATCTGGATCTTAACCTTTAATTTCCTGTAGAATTTCAGCTAATCAGGTACGATTTTCTAAGCTCTTCTTCTACTTTTTAAGACATTGGGGACAATGTCTCATTTTGGTTTGGGGGTGAGGTATAGTTAATAGTACTTGTTTGTATTGTGTTTTATTTTTAGTCCAAAATTTTTCGAAAAATACAAAAAAAAAAATTGAAAAATTTTCAAAAATTACAAAAATATTTTGCATATTTGTGTTTTTAATTTGACCAAAAGGTGAAATTGGTAAGAAATAGCCGAGTAAGGAGTTTCCACTCTTGAGACGTATTTCAAACCATTTATTTCGAAATAAGTTAATTTTTGTTTATTTCATTTTAATTATTTAATTTGTGAATTCTCCATAATACTGACTAAAATGAATCTTCATATGTTCAGTTGGCAGGTATTATCAACATGCATAGTAACATACAGACATGAGTTGTAATTGAAAAGTTTGTAATATTCCGTGCTCTAGTTTAATTGGATGAAGCATCTATAAAAAGTAGTGGAATAAAAAAAAAAAAAAAATTTCTGATGTACAAAAATAAAGTATCTAAGATCCGAGTTATTAAGTCTGTAAGGGTGTCTTAACACCTAGTGCCCTAAAACCAACTGGTTTGGAAGTCACTGGCCCAAAGCTCGCTACATGGATCGAAGATGCTACAAAAAAATATATTTATATCTGAAGTCTGAGTAATTAAGTTCGTAGGGGTGTCTTAACACCTGGTGCCCTAAAGCCAACTGGTTTGGGAGCCACCGACCCAACACTCGCTACATAGATGGAAGATATTGTATATAAATAAAAAATAGAAAAGTGAAAAAAAAGCAAAGAAAAAAATCAGAAAAATGAGAAAAATTATTCCATTGCTACCAAAAGGTGTTAAATCTGATAGAACTTTAGGACAAAAATATTACTCTCTTATCGACTACACTTATGACTGTTGTGGGCAAAAAATGAGTTGTTTAATATTTTGTTGGCTGTGTATATGGAGAATGGTAAAAATAATCGGAGAGTTTACTTATTCTGTAATTTAGAATGAAACAAAACAACTATTGACTTGGAGTAGAAGTTTCACCTGATTAGTCACTAACATCTTTATTCTCTTTTCGCTTGTCTTTTTGCTTTTGTGTGCATTAGTTTTACTACCTTTTTACTTTTGTAAAATGTTTGTGGGTATCATTGCTGTAAACCCTCACGAGACTACAACTCGTCCACTAGGGACCCTAGGGGTTTAAAGGCTTGTTGCATACGCTAAATGCAACCGTGATCCCTACGAAAGTGGCTTAGTTTAATTTTAATTTTATTTTGTTGTTTTGCTCGAGGACTAGCAAAATGTTAGGTTTGGGGGTGTGATGAGCGGAAAATATATCAATATTTACCGCCCCTTTTACTTAATATTTTGTTTAGTTTCTCGGGTTTGATGAACGTTTTGATGTGTTTTAGTTTATTTTGCAGATAAAATAATATTGGGACTTAATGAAATCATTTAGGACGAAATATGGATCAAATAAGGGCAATTATTGGACTTGATATATTAATTTTGGAGATTGGAAATTTGAAAGGGCGTTTTGACGAAGTGCAGTTTTGGAAATTCCAGTTTTGCACATCTGTCGTATGTTGGGCATAACTTTTTACTCAGATATCGGATTGAGCTGATTCAAGTGCCAGATTAAAGAAGACTCAAAGATCTACAACTTTGAAAGAGAAAATATTTTCGAATTCTGAAGATTAATGACCGAAATTGATGAACCATCCAGAAGTGTGTGGAGTGTAATTATTAAAAGTCATTATCAATCATTTTCAAAGCAAAATATTAATTAATTAATAATTAATAAAAATTATCAAATCAACACCAAACAAGATAAGAAATTATTGGAGCAATTATGGATTTGGTGGAGTAATTAGTGGAGAAATTAATTATGTAATTGGTGGAGAAATTGATTGATGATTTGATGGTGGCAAAATTTTGCCTATAAATACCAAGCCATTTCATTTGTAAAATTCATACTTTCTTCTTTGAAATTCTTAATGAATAAATAAGAAGATTGTATCTAGTTTGTTTATTTTTAGTTTTCAGTAATTAATTTTCAGTTTCGCACTTTCTTTTCTTTACTTTTCAGTTTTTACTTTCCGCGATTTACTTTTACGCACAGTACTTTTCTTTCTTTAATTTTTCAGTTTTTACTTTTCAGTAATGAGGAGGTAATTTCCCCCAAGCTAGGGTGAAAGGTAATTCTTTTACTGTTACTATTTAGATTAATCTCCCTTAAAAATAATATATTCACTATTTAAAATACTGATTAATAAAGGATACCGCTATATTGGTCGGTTGGCAATTCAATTTAATCTGGTTTAAACCTGACTAATCAAGGATACCGCCAGATTGGTCGGTTGGTAAATTTATTTTGGTACCGCCTTTATGGCTGGATTATGAACAAATATTACCGCCTATATGGCTGGTTGGACTTAATTTGACTTAATCAGGATACCGCCAGATTGGTCGGTTGGTAATATTATAACAAGTTTATATATTATTTTATGGGAGATTTCTAAATAAGTAGTAGTAAAAGTAATTCCTTTTACCTTAGCATTTATTTTACTTTTTACTTTATGTCTTTTACTTTTCAGTATTTTTACTTTATGTCTTTTATTTTTCAGTTATTAGTCCTAGTTATGTGTTGTAACTAAATAGTTATCTGGGGTTGTGATGAATTTCAATATCACCGGGTTATAAGGGTTAGATATAGTTTGGGTATTATAAAGATTTATTTATTGAGTCTTAATCTTAATGCTTTTTATTAATTGGCCATTAATAAAATTGATTAGGTAAACTTAAAATGAACTAGACATAGGGATTTTAAGTTTAAGACCTTAGACTCAATAGCCCACGATCTTCCTTGAGGATAGATAACCCTTTAATAGATTTCCTTACAGGATAGGAATATACCTGTCGGGCGAGGTAGCCATAATTGGAACTCAATCTTAATGAATCCAGATAATGTGGTTGACATAGGAATATGGTTCAATTGGGTTACACTGGGTATTTGTGTCTGACCATCGACAGATGCTTTCGCATAATTTCGTGTTCCAGGTTAATAAATCAATGTTTTACCCATCTATATAATAATCACTTCATCTTTAAAATGGTATTGGAAGAAATCACAACCCTAGATCTTTGTGTCTTTTGTATTTTCTTTAGTATTTTCTTTTGTCTTTTTATTTATTTATTTATTTAGTAAAGCCATTCAACCAATCAAACAAACAATATCTCTCTTATCCATTTAATTAGATATTTGTAAATAAATAGATTCAACAATTAATAACAACAGTAGGAATTAAGTCCTCGTGGGATCGATATTTTTATACTACTTGAACGATACGTGCGCTTGCGTTATACGTGTGTGTTTACGCCGGTCACTATAGAGGGAAAATTGTGCTTATATATGATTGCTCATAAATAGATGGGTAAGAGTTATAAGGATAAAAGCTCTCTCTACGTGCGCGCAGGGGGGGTGCAAATCAAAATCCAAACAGGCTTGGCTCGTGTGCACCCGCATGTCCTGCGTACACGAATGCCGGACCAAATTGTGCGGGCCCAGCCCAGCCAAATTTTTACTAATCTCTTCAATTTTCCAAGCCTTTTGAATTTCCATAACAGCTAATTTAATTAGCTTGGTGGTTACAACAAGTGAAAGACCTCCCATTTATGAGATATAATTGGCATGTTAATTTCCTTTAAATGAGCTGTGTTTTTCGTTTTCCTATATAACAATACTCAGATTTTGTTTACAACACAGAGAAAAAACATCACACACAACAGCTCGTTTTTCTTTGTTTTGTTAAGGGAGAGTTCAAACACTTTTGTGGTTCGTTGGATACGAGTTCGGTGGTGCCTTACTCGTACGTTTTTTCCGTTGTATCCTAGGAAACAATCATCTCACATTCTACTGCACCTACGGTAGGGGACGAATTTATTTTAAGGATATTGTTGACATCAACAAGCCTCGGGAAAGTGAAGAACTTCATCAATTTCAGGGTCTAACTCTTTCTGTCAGCCTCCACTCGTCAGGGTTCGCTCATCAGGCTATGCCTATGCTCATCAGCCTCTACCTCCGCTCATCAGCCTCTGCCTCCGCTTATCAGCCTCTGCCTCCGCTCATCAGCCTCTGCCTCCGCTCATCAGCCTCTGCCTCCGCTCATCAGCCTCTGCCTCCGCTCATCAGCCTCCGAAATGGTTGTGCAGATCCTTGAGTGGTACACTCAAAACTTTGTTATGAAATTCAGAGTAGTTTTCTTCTAAGTTGAGCCAAAATAGGAGATTGTATTGCTCTTAGGCCAGTTTTGATTCATGATGACTATTGAGAATATTCAAATGATAATGATCATTTGCGAACGGCCAAGAGTTTCCAAATGAGATATATTGTTTAGGGATGACATTCCAAGGGTTTTGATTGGGATTATGATTCGATGTTATGAAACGTGTCATCTTGACTTACTCATGTCCTTTCATGAATTAGAAATTCTTTCTATAAGATTGTGACTTACGACGAGAAGTCGGATCAAGTCTTAGATTAGAAAGTCAAACTCTCATAAAGAAGAAATTCTATTTGGGAATGTCTTGTTGAATATTATACTAGCAATGACTTGTTTTGGGCCAATGGGTCAAAGATCGGTGGTACCACGAACAAAGCCGTGAGGATGTAAAATTTGGGCTTGCGATCCATCCTTGTTGTGAGGCTCAAAGCGAACAATATAATGTTAGTGGGTCTAGTTGTGAGACATGACATTATATGATATCATGCTTTCGGATTTAGGACTGTAGTGTTTGAGATAATCTCATCTAGTTAACTATCATATTGATGTTGTACCTTGATCCATTTTGTATTTTGAATTTTGTGACGAAATTCTTATATGATAGAAGGATCTAATAATACTAATTTTGTAGGGGAATTATTTTCACTTCACAAATGAATCTTGTTCAAGAGTGGGTCAAATTATTTATCAAAAATTTCAAATTTTAATGACTTAAAAGGAGAATTTGATGGTTTTATAAATTAAATTATAATTGATAAAAATTCAGGGCTTGTGTTTGATATTTTCCAACCATATTTAAAACTCACTCATTCTTCTTCATTCACAAAAACGTTGATGAGAGTGAGAAAAATAGAGGGAGAGAGAGAAAGCTCAAAATCTGACAGTTTGGGCTGATTTTCTAAATATTGAAGCTAGGGAATTATAGAATGAAGTCATGAGGAACATTTTGATGGTGATATTGAAGCCGATAGTGACCATTTTCAAACAAAGAATAACATGGATTCTTTGGCCTTTTTTGCGATTTTACGGAAAATTAGAGCTCAAATGGACACACGACCACCTCCATTGAACTCAGGACGTCAGTGCGCATCTTCTGATGTCAATGGTGTCAAGACTCACGACCCATAGGCTCCATGATCCAACACATGTGGCAGCGCTTGAAGGCCATATGCCGCCATAACTTGGACAATTTCTTATGCTCAATGTCTCCGACATGTTGGGTCAATCCTTTCATGTAGTAATGGATCCGAACTCTAACTTTTTGTGTTTTCGTGTTTCTATGTGTATATATAATTTATCAAATTCAGATTATATTGAGATTTGGTTTGTGAATTTGAGATTTGGAGTGTTGATTTTGAATTGTGAAGTGCAGATATGTATGTTTATTGTAGGCCGTGGATGAGCATTTTTATAGTATTGGATTTTAAGTGGGAAGTTCATATTTTAAACGGCATCATGTTGAATTTTTGTTAGAATTATACGGGATATTAATAGTTATGTTTTATATCTCAGGTTTCTAGATGTTAATTTTGAGTGGTCATTTGGCGGTCACTAGTTAGCAGGACCCACGTGTCTCGTAAGGCGTGTTAGATGGGTCTCAGGAGAGTTTTGTAGCAGTGTAACTAACAGAATAGATTGGACGCGTTGAGAATTATTGTGAGATCGGTTTTTCATTTCGAACGTCAGAGTGAGGTAGGGATTCGGTTTCACACCTTAATTCCAATTTTAAATATTGTATTTTTATGACTATTTTGTGCATATAAAAATTATATAAAATATGTTTTAATATTAACCCTATTTTATATAATGTGAGATTGCGTGTCGGGCAACATGGCGCGATCATTATGGATTTATTTGTTTTATTTTTATAAATATATGCATGGTAGTATAAATTTAAATTGGAACGGACCTTGATTGGTAGCAAAAATTAAAATTGGTATATATAAAATTGGTATATGTGGAGCCTAGTTGTGGCGTACATCTTGGATATTATATTACCCCGTTGTGACATTTACTTTTGGAGCCCGTTAAGGCCCACCTTATTGACCCCAATTGCCCTATTACGGAAACTGCTACGCGGCCCTGGGTGGCGCTATTTGGACGGTGATGATGCGTCTCTGGGTGTAAGTCCCGACCTGCATAGAATTTGTGGCATTTGCTTATGTTGCGCTGTTGTGGTATTTGCTTATGTTGCACCGTTGTGCCATATGTTTATTGTGGCACATGTCTACGTGGCCCCGTGTGGCATTTCACTCACATGCTTTTATTTATATGATTAATTTGGCCGATGATGCATATTTTAATTATATTAATGAAAATGTATATATTATAGATTTTCATATACGCGTATCATCGATATTATTTTATTGGACATACATACATATATCTTACTATCCATATAGGATTTTTTTAAAACTGATTAAGGTGAGTTATTTAATCCCTACTGAGTGTGTGGTTTGCTCACCCCTCTCAGATTGGGTTTTTGAGCTTTGGAGAATCAGAAGCGTGGTTGATATTTCAAGGACTTTGGAACTTGTTGAGTGAACTTTTATCGCAAGTCAAGGTTGGTACATTCTCGGATGTATTTGACTCGTATTTAAAATTATCAAACTATAAATTTAATTTGGTGATGTATTATTATTTTGAATATTAATTATTTAATCACGACAAGTGCTCACATTTAAACTGTATGAGTGTTTTTTATATTTTACACATGATTTTATATTTATTGATGTTTAAAAAGTCATCGGGACATATTTTCAATTATTTGACTTTTTGACCATTTTGATTGGTCTTTGAAGCAATTTTATTTTGTTTATTTACCTAAAAGTCACTGAACCCAGTTTTGGGTCATGACAAATTGGAACTATCAAAAATATTTATGTGATATTACTTTTTTTTTCGGTTTGGCCTAGTGGATATGTAACAGCCATGCTCACCAATCGAGTAGACAATGTATGTTTTAGACACATATATGTCACAATTTTATTATTGGACTTTACAATCCAATACTTCTAATAGGTTAGGGAAACTCATGGTTTATAAACTAGTATATGATACTCCACATTAACGATGTAGAATATTACATTCTTGACCGTCGTAAACACACACGTATAACGCAAGCGCACGTATCGTTCAAATAGTATAAAAATATCGATCCCACGATGACTTAATTCCTACTGTTGTTATTAATTATTGAATCTATTTAATTACAAATATCTAATTAAAGGGGGAGAATGGAATGATGCTTGATTGATTTGGTTGATGAAGATTTGCTAAATAATAAATAAAAAGATAAAATAAAATACTAAGGAATATACAGATAAAAAGATATAAGGTTGTGATTTCCTTTAATATCATTTAAAAGATGAAGTGATTATTTTATGTTTGTGTAATAAATCAGTTTACTAACCTGGAACACTAAATTATGTAAGAGCCTATTCCGATGGTCAACTACAAATACCCAGTATAACCCAATTGAACCATATTCCTATGTCAACCACATTACCTGGATTCATTAAGTCTAAGTTCCAATTATGGCTACCCCCGCCTTACAGGTATATTCCTATCCTGTAAGGAAATCTATTAAAGGGTTATATATCCTCAAGGAAGATCGTGGGCTATTAAGTCTAAGGCTGAAACCTAAAATCCCTATGTCTAGTTCATTTTAGATTTACCATATCAATCTTATTGGTGATCAGATAATAAGAAGCATTAAGCTTAAGACTTAATAAGTAAACTTATTAATTATCCAAACTATAAAATAATCCCTTATAAACTATTGATATTAAAAGTCATCACAACCCCTAGATAACTAACACATAACTAGGACTAATAAAAACAAAATAAAAGACATAAAATAAAAATACTGAAAAGTAAAATAAAATAAAATGTTAAGGTAAAAGGAATTATTTCTAATATTACTTATTTAGATATCTCCCATTAAAATAATATATAAACTTGTGATTATTACCAGCCATATAGGCGGAACCAAAATAACCAGCCATAAAGGCGGAACCAAAAAACCAGCCATAAAGGCGGAACCAAAATAACCAGCCATAAAGGCGGAACCAAAATAACCAGCCATAAAGGCGGAAATATGTTTTATTACCAACCGACCAATCTGGCGGTATCCTGATTAAGTCCAATTTAAATAGTAAATATATTATTTTTAAGGGAGATTAATCTAAATAGTAATAGTAAAAGAAATTACCTTTCACCGAACATAAGGAAATTACCTCATCACGGTAATAGTAAAAACTGTAAAAAGTAAATAGTAAATAGTAAAAACTGTAAAAGAAAGTAAAAAGTAAAAATTAAATTACTATTATTACAAAAGTAATTAAAATTATTTACAAAAGTAAAAAAAAAGTAAAAACTAAAGAGTTCTAGAGAGAGAAACTCTCTCTTTAGAAGGATTTGAAGAGAGAGGATGAGATACAAATTTCTGAAATCTGGTTCTGAATTTATAGGCGCGGATGGGGTGCGCGCGTCGCGCCGCTCGGCCCGCGTCGCGACGCGCGCTACAGTGACACGTGTCACTTGTGATTCGACGGCTCAGATCTTATCCGATGACGTGCACTGTTCATGACGTCATTGCTTACGTTAGACTGATGATGTGGCACTGTTCATGACGTCATTGCTGACGTCATGCTGACGTCACTGTCGGCAACTGTCGGCACGTTGGATGGGTGACACGTGGCATCCGGCGCACGTTAGCAAGTCCGTTGTGATGTTGACACGTGCACGGCGCACGTTAGCAAAGTCAAACTTTTCAAATTGTTGACCCGTTGACCACGGCGCATTTTAGCAAGTTCGGCGGCGCAGGCTGGGCGTCGCGACGCCAAGGCTATGCGCGGCGCGACGCGCAGAAGACGAATTATTCCAGTTGACGCATTTTTGACCGGTTTTGTCCCAAATTGCTTCCAGTGCTGTCCAAACTTAGGTCAAATGAGTGAGAAATAGTGGTATAAATACCACTCATCACACCCCCAAACCTAACATTTTGCTAGTCCTCGAGCAAAACAGAAAATAAAATAACATAATAAAATTTAACTAAGCCACTTTCGTAGGGATCACGATTGCATTTAGCGTATGCAACAAGCCTTTAAAACCCTAGGTGTCCCTAGTGGACGAGTGTAGTCTCGTGAGGGTTTACAGTAATGATACCCACAAACATTTTACAAAAGTAAAAAGTTAGTAAAACTAATGCACACAAAAGCAAAAAGACAAGCGAAAAGAGAATAAAGAAGTTAGTGACTAATCAGGTGAAAATTCTACTCCAAGTTACTAGTTGTTTTGTTTCTTTCTAAATTACCGAATAAGTAAATTCTCCGATTATTTTTACCATTCTCCATATACACAGCTAACAAAATATTAATCAACTCATTTTTTGCCCACAACAGTCATAAGTGCAGTTGATAAGAGAGTAATATTTTTGTCCTAAAGTTCTATCAGATTTCGCACCTTTTTGTAGCAGTGGAATAATTTCTGATTTTTCTGATTTTTTCTTTGATTTTTTTTTCTATTTTTTATTTATATACAATACCTTCCGTCTATGTAGCGAGCTTTGGGTTGGTGACTCCCAAACCAGTTGGCTTTAGGGCACCAGGTGTTAAGACACCCCTACGAACTTAATTACTCAGACTTCAGATATTTATATTTTTGCAGCATCTTCGATCCATGTAACGAACTTTGGGCCAGTGACTCCCAAACCAGTTGGTTTTAGGGCACTAGGTGTTAAAACACCCTTACAGACTTAATAACCCGGATCTTATATAGTTTTTTTTTTTTTTTACTCCATCACTATTTAGAGATGCTTCCTCCAATTAAACTATAGTACGGAATATTACAAACTTTTCAATTTTAGCTCATGACTGTATGTTCCATGTAAGTT
Organism: Zanthoxylum bungeanum; assembly: GCA_019454045.1. Classification (NCBI taxonomy): domain Eukaryota; kingdom Viridiplantae; phylum Streptophyta; class Magnoliopsida; order Sapindales; family Rutaceae; genus Zanthoxylum; species Zanthoxylum bungeanum. Next base: position 124,815 of record SKCR01034242.1, on the reverse strand, counting down.
CATAATACCTGTCAACTGAACATATGAAGATTCATTTTAGTCAGATTTATGGAGAATTCACAAATTAAATAATTTAAAAGGAAATAAACAAAAATTAATTTGTTTCGAAATAAATAGTTTGAGATACGTATCAGGAGTGAGAACTCCTTACTCAGCTACCTCTTACCAATTTCACCTTTTTAGTCAAAACAAAATACGAAAATGCAAAATATTTTTGTAATTTTTGAAAATTTTTTAATTTTTTTTTTTGTATTTTTCGAAAAATTTTGGACTAAAAATAAAAACAACATACAAACTAAAAACAAGGTACTAATCAACTAATTCCCCCCCAAACCTAAATGAGACATTGTCCCCAATGTCTTAAACAGTAAAAGGGAGTTAGAAGGTTGTACCTGGTTAGCTGAAATCTACAGGAAATTAAAGGTTAAGATCCAGATTAATTCGACGCCTCTTACCACGATCGTCCTCAGACCAATTTATCTTTGATAGGATAGGGTCAACTTGTGGTTCATAGGCTATGAGTTGGTCTATCAGATCCGGAGCAAGTCTGGCAGTGAAGATGAGGTCTTTCATAGGTTTTGAAACGAACCCATTTCTCCGAGCATCATCAAGAAACACACAAAGAAAATCATAAAATCCATCAACATTGAGCAAACCAATTGGTTTCTGGTGTATGTTCAGGTTCGCCCAAGATAGAACTATAAAAATTTCCTCCAATGTACCCAAGCCACCTGGCAAAGCAATAAAAGCATCAGCACGGTTAATCATTTCTACCAGTCGTTCAGACATACCTGACACGATCAGTTCCTCTCCGTTTGATGATCCAATGAGATTTGCCTCTGCCAAGGGTTTTGGACATTTCCAAAACATGACTGCCTCCTTCCTGTACGGCTTTTGAAACGATCCCCATAAGTCCGAGATTGCCTCCGCCATATATTAGGTGCATATTCTTGCAGCTAATACTCGACCCAATTCCTGTGCTGCTTCTATGTATTGTGGTTTAGTACCAACAGTACTACCGCAAAACACACAAATGTTTTCAACTCGTCTTCTTGAAGTGGCTTCCATTTTTATGTATTTCTTTATCAAATCAAGATGCCTTCAAAAGTGCAATGACGGGTTGAATTTATAGTACCTGAAAAAGGGTGAGTAATAATAGCAGAAGTATCTTCCAGAGGACGTTTGTTAGCTAAACAACAAAAGAAATCGTGAAATGTCAAAAAATCTGGATCCTGTCTACGAAAATAAATATAATTACAACAGAAAAGAAAATCAAAGCAATAATTAAGGCAACGGAATTGTGTACACAATACGCCACTCGCTTATATAAATTCATTAGAATGGTCTCAAGATTTCATTCTTTATTCAGCCATCGCTAATGAATTGTTTCTTATATTTTCTTGCCAAACACAATTCCTTCTGTCTTAAAATGCTTCGTTTGTGCCTTTCCCTACAAAAATAACACACACAAAATTAAAAAGTTCACAGAATATGAAAAATAAATTACAACAAATTGCATGGGTTGCCTCCCTGCTAGCGCTGAATTTTTCGTCTTCAGCCAGACGTGAATGAAATCCATCTGTTAAGGTGGTTTCAATGTCGTTTTGGATGTCCGATTAAGGACAATCCCGTGAGCGTTGCTTTTGAATGGTCTCTTCCAACGGTAAAGTGGCAAAAAGAATTTTGTCTCATTCAGTGCTCGTGCCACCTTTTTACTCATTTTTGCTCCAGTGGTTCCTGAAAAGAAAGAAAGAAAATCAGGAGGTCTCGTATGGTGCTTGACTTGGAATGGAAGTTCCATTCTGTCAAGCTTCTGGACGATATCTTTGATTTGTATTCCCCAAAACAGCGATGTTTTTCCTGAATGCTCTAGATCTTTATTAAGGTCAGACATTTGCTCCTCCATTTGCTCTGCTTTTTGCTCCACCTTTTCTTCACAGATGTATTTGAAAATTTCCATATTCAGCTCTTCATCTGTCATTTGTGAAATACATGCATCAAAATTGTCAACCTGAGGATGAAAAGAAATGTCAGATTTTATGTCTTCATCCTCTGATCTGGGTGAAATGATTGGCTCAGGTAGATCTTCATCAAACATTTGTGCAATAGAATCTCCAAGATCTTCATTTTGAGGCTTGAAAGTTTGATCCTCCGTTGTTGGTTGCAGTTGGTATAAATGGATCAGCTTCCTCCTCGTCAGAGTCAGAATAATAAAAATCAAATCGAGACTTTGCCGGTTCGGGTTCCTGAACTGATACCTCTGGTTGTTGATACTGCTCAGCCTCCTCTTCTGTTGAAATGTCATTGTGAAATGATTGGTACTCGAAGGCTTCATCAGTGTAATCTGGAACTGGTTCTTGAAGTATATAGTTCTGGTTTTCTGTGAATTCTCTGATCTGATCTGTCATTCTTTGTATGGATTCTGTGTTACTCTGAACTTGTGCATCAAATCGAGCTGCTTGTTCTTTGAACATGTGAATCAATTGATCTTCCTCTGATGGTTCTGGTTGTTGATGAAGATCAAGATAGATGGTGGATAAGATGAAAAATGTGGTTCTGTGAATGTGATGGCTTGTCATACCAGGAAGGATCTTGATAGTTCTGCCACCCTGGATGGTAGTTGTATTCGCAATAATCACTTGGGTGGTCACCATTACATATGTCACATCTCCACATTGAGTTCTGTTGACAAATGTAGTATTGCTTGTTTCTGACATCCAGTGATAATCATTGGGCTCGACAACAGGCCTCAGAAAACCAGACTGTTGCTCCCAGATTTGGGGTGTATCTTCTTGTAAAGCACGTAGTCTCTCAATCTCCCAGTAGTGTTCCATTTTTAAGTCACCTGAAATCAAAAGAAAGAAATAAAAATTACAGATAAAAATAAAGAAAATTAGATATAAGTAAATTAGATAGCTTCAAAATTAATAACTCAAGAAATATAAGTCCCCGGCAACGGCGCCAAAAACTTGACCGGCGTAAACACACACGTATAACGCAAGCGCACGTATCGTTCAAGTAGTATAAAAATATCGATCCCACGAGGACTTAATTCCTACTGTTGTTATTAATTATTGAATCTATTTAATTACAAATATCTAATTAAAGGGAGAATGGAATTGATTGCTTGATTGATTTGGTTGATTGAAGATTTGCTAAATAAATAAATAAAAAGATAAAATAAAATACTAAGGAATATACAGATAAAAAGATATAAGGTTGTGATTTCCTTTAATATCATTTAAAAGATGAAGTGATTATTTTATGTTTGTGTAATAAATCAGTTTACTAACCTGGAACACTAAATTGTAAGAGCCTCTTCCGATGGTCAACTACAAATACCCAGTATAACCCAATTGAACCATATTCCTATGTCAACCACATTACCTGGATTCATTAAGTCTAAGTTCCAATTATGGCTACCCCCGCCTTACAGGTATATTCCTATCCTGTAAGGAAATCTATTAAAGGGTTATATATCCTCAAGGAAGATCGTGGGCTATTAAGTCTAAGGCTGAAACCTAAAATCCCTATGTCTAGTTCATTTTAGATTTACCATATCAATCTTATTGGTGATCAGACAAAAGAAGCATTAAGCTTAAGACTTAATAAGTAAACTTATTAATTATCCAAACTATAAAATAATCCCTTATAAACTATATTGATATTAAAAGTCATCACAACCCCTAGATAACTAACACATAACTAGGACTATATAAAACATAAAAATAAAAGACATAAAATAAAAATACTGAAAAGTAAAATAAAATAAAATGTTAAGGTAAAAGGAATTATTTCTAATATTACTTATTTAGATATCTCCCATTAAAATAATATATAAACTTGTGATTATTACCAGCCATATAGGCGGAACCAAAATAACCAGCCATAAAGGCGGAACCAAAATAACCAGCCATAAAGGCGGAATATATGTTTTATTACCAACCGACCAATCTGGCGGTATCCTGATTAAGTCCAATTTAAATAGTAAATATATTATTTTTAAGGGAGATTAATCTAAATAGTAATAGTAAAAGAAATTACCTTTCACCCGAACATAAGGAAATTACCTCATCACGGTAAATAGTAAAAACTGTAAAAAGTAAATAGTAAATAGTAAAAACTGTAAAAGAAAGTAAAAAGTAAAAATTAAATTACTATTATTACAAAAAGTAATTAAAATTATTTACAAAAGTAAAAAAAAGTAAAAACTAAAGAGTTCTAGAGAGAGAAACTCTCTCTTTAGAAGGATTTGAAGAGAGAGGATGGGATACAAATTTCTGAAATCTGGTTCTGAATTTATAGGCGCGGATAGGGTGCGCGCGTCGCGCCGCTCGGCCCGCGTCGCGACGCGCGCTACAGTGACACGTGTCACTTGGTGATTCGACGGCTCAGATCTTATCCGATGACGTGGCACTGTTCATGACGTCATTGCTTACGTTAGACTGATGATGTGGCACTGTTCATGACGTCATTGCTGACGTCATGCTGACGTCACTGTCGGCAACTGTCGGCACCGTTGGATGGGTGACACGTGGCATCCGACGCACGTTAGCAAGTCCGTTGTGATGTTGACACATGGCACGGCGCACGTTAGCAAAGTCAAACTTTTCAAATTGTTGACCCATTGACCACGGCGCATTTTAGCAACTTCGGCGCAGGCTGGGCGTCGCGACGCCAAGGCTATGCGCGGCGCGACGCGCAGAAGATGAAATTATTCCAGTTGACGCATTTTTGACCGGTTTTGTCCCAAATTGCTTCCAGTGCTGTCCAAACTTTATTTATCTGTAAAATAACAACAAAACACATCAAAACGTTCATAAATCTCGAGAAACAATACAAAATATTAGGTCAAATGAGTGAGAAATAGTGGTATAAATACCACTCATCAATTCTTCCCCCATGAGGATCAAGTATCCTTATGAGGGGAATCAGAAATATAACAAAACGAAATCATATTCATCCACACATCTGGTCTCTAATTAGCTCTGATTCCATTTAGAACGGTCTAGGCCCACTATTCGAGTAGATATTGTCCACTTTGGCACATCCCATCACGATTTTTATTATTAGTCTTTACAACTCAAAACACATCTATTAGATTAAAGAGAACCCAGGAGAAGGGAAGAAGAAAGAACGGTAGGAGGAAACATGAAAATGGGAAGAGAATAGAAAAGTCTTATGCCACCGACCACAAGAACTGTGGTGACAACATGAGCTGAACATGATGCTAGGCCGTTTTCCTTTCTGTTGGGAGCTTTTACACATCAAGAGTCTTTAACTATTGGTTTTGCTGTAGAAGATATATTTAAGTTTGGAGTTATTTGTTATCTCATTTGAGTCATTTGTCTCTGTCTTGAACCTCATGACTGCAATGGAGGCTATGTAATTTAGCTTCTTTGTCTAAATAATAGAGATATTCACTTCACTTCACATTGCAGGTTTTGATCTCATTTAATGGTAGAGCTAAAAAGAATGTGTTGTGTTTATTTATTCTATACAATAATATGCACATATCTAAAGACATACCCACAATACATATTCTAGGTATCCATATAACTTGTAGTTCATAATTTAATTTTTATTTATTTTAATCATTCTAGGTATCCATATAACTTGTAGTTCATAATTTAATTTTTATTTATTTTAATCTAAATTTTTTCCTAAAATAAATTTATATCTTGAGTGTGTTATGTGGATATTGTTGGAGTTGGTGCTTGGAGCACCAATCCGAATAATGTATTGTACATTTTATTATTTATTAATAAAATAACTATATTTTCATTTCATACTTTATCAATGGTATTGTTATTATCCATATTAGATTGATGTATAAATATGTTAAGAATGACATCGACCTTAGAATAGTCTTGTAATAATACTGGATAATATGTGGTCTGATATTGGGATAGTATTAGTATTATAAATTATTCTTAAAATAAATATTCATAGTCATTGGTTTTGGAATACATTCGAATTCCTATAACCTAAAAGACTATCACATATCGTATATTGGAATTGGAGTTCCAATGGTTTAACCCGATGTACCATGTGTTGGGGTTGGTGCTCAGAGCGCCAATTCCTGGTTGTATTTCTTTTGAATACTTCTGTAAAACATTATTATTATGAATAATATATGCAGTTTCTATAATATAAACTATCTTATTAAATGGTAAAGACGTAATGATCCTAGAATGATTAGTCATGATACAGTTGCAAAAGCGTCGCAACGGACATTGAGAAGTATCATGACGTTGTCATTCTCAGACAGTTCCTGGTCAAGGTTTACACTACTTGGTCAGTATAGTAAACCCGTTGAGACCGGTACATGTCGTATAATGGAATATATGATTCCAATGGTTTCTCAATGAACCATAAGTCTTGTAGACTAATATAGACGTGTAGGTGTTTATAGCGGATAAACACTGAACGACTCACCGAAGATTCTTAATGGATGGTACACCAGCGTCAATAAGAATCTTCTTGGGTTGAGTAGCACTTGTGATTCTTAGACTTGAGATGCCATTGTGGGCACATGAGACATCTTCTACACTTAGACGGCAATCACGTCACCAATCTATTAAGATCAGACCTCCGCCTGTTCGTTGGGTGTAGATAGATCCTCAGGGTGTCCTATGTGTGTCAAGATAGGATCCGTCAGTTCTGTGTATCAGAGCATAGGTAGTCCATATGATTAGCAATCAGATAAAACCATGGGCCCGTGGTAAAGTTTAGAAGCTAGTTCTAAACATTCTTTTGAGATTGCTAATAAAATAGTCGACTGGATAATCCCGATAGAGATTTGACGTTTATATCTATATCTCTGGGATTTATCCGGATACCTGTGACAGAGGAATATACATTTGCCATGACCTCGACCTGTATGGTTCAGCGAGATTATCCGTGATCGTCATAATCTACGGGTGGATAGATTATGGACACGAAATTTGATTTCGTGACGGATATACCTGAATCTAGAGAGTCTCAATAATGAAACATACTCGTAGAGCACTAGAGCACATTAATAATAATATTGATTATTTAAAAGTCGTTTAAAGGTTAAACGCAAAGATACGTGCTAAAGGACTAGATAGTCATTTGCCTAATTATTGTGTATTTATATTTTAATACTTGATTAATTTAAATACACATTAATTAATAGTCAAAATGAGTTATTTGACTTATATCCTAAATGAATATATGTTTTTAATATTTAATGTAAATATTATACATATATTTAATATATTTGTATTTGATTAATTAATTTGATTATTTAATTGTTAAATGATTAAATTAATTAAAATATAAATATCTTACATTAGGATATTTGGTTTAAATGATTAAGTTGCCTTTGTTGACTTAATATAAATATCTATAAAGTGTTATTTAAATATTTTATATCAAGTTGATAAGATTTAAATCAAATGAAATTGAAATTACAACCTTTTGTATTTGCTTGTTGAATTCGGCCAAGGCCATTTGGTCAACAATATAATATTGTTTTTTTCATTTCATTTTTTTTCTAACCTAATACACTTTTCATAAAACTCCATTGAAAGAAACCAAGGAAACAAGTGAAGGAGAAAAGGAAAAACCAAAAGAAAAGCTTGGATTTTGTAAGTTTTTCAACTTACTATTAGAAAGGAAATTGTTCCTTAGGATCTAGGCAACATCTTGTGATGTTCTTAAGTTTTATTTTTTCTTTATTTCTTGTGTTTTTTTGATGATGGAAATTTTATTGAAAGTGTTGAGCATGTATTGTGAAGGAAGGTTGTGACTATTGTAGTTGTAAGCTTTCTGTTTAGGTTTTGGAAACCATGTTGCTAATCTAGAGTTGTTGAACCACTCTTAGATGACCTAAATTTGATCTTGAGTTGTTTCATTGTGTTGAGACTTGGATTGGATGTAAGAATGATGATTGAACTAATTAATTTAATGTATTTGGTCTAATTTGTCCAATTTGTGGAAATTAAAAAGTTAGGGTTCATAACTAATTCCAAATTTTGTGTTTTTCATATATGTTGTGTATTTTGATGTGTATATGATGCATATAAATTTTTCATGTTGATTGATTACATTTGGATGTGTTTTGAGACATGAAATGACAAAAGGCACAAAATGCCCACCATTGGGAGCATTCTCGGCCAAGGAGTTAAAATTTGGGGATTTTGGTGCTTTTGGTGTTTTGATGTTTTGAACATGCTAAGTCATCTTAGAAATGATTTAGAATCATTCAAAATTGATTAGATCAATTTCGGACTAAAATGGACAAAATACCAAAGTAAGGGTAATTTGGTAATTTCACTTAAATATGATTTATTTGAATTTTATTTCATAATTTGATTATTGGAATATTAATAAATATTGTTATTTAATTAATCCGAGAAAAAGTTTTGAAATTGGAAAATACGATTTTCCATCGCTTCCGCTGCGTTACCGGATTTAGCCCTAAAAACCCATACAAAACTGGTATCAGAGCGAGTCTGATTCTAAGCCACCTAATATGATTAGCCTTCATTGAATCAATTTTTAATCATGTTTTCTTGACTTATGCATGCTAATTAGGATCTAAATTGGTTAGATTTAGGGTGTATGACACTTAACGGGAAATCCCTAATTAATAAGGTTTGAATGTATTATGTATTTGATGCATATTATATGGTCCGTCTTGTCAATACGGTTTATGAATACTTCTTTGTGACTACATCCGAGAACGTGCCTCTGCTGTGAGGGTGTAGCCGATCTAAAGATTTATTTATACGGATGTATATCAGATACTAGGTAAATTCAAGTAAAAGTAGAATTCTGAACGGGCCCTAGCTGTCAGGATTACGTAAGTAACTTGAGTTTATCATTGACGAGTTTAACCTTTAGGTAAGTCTCCTTGTGGTCCTACCTTCGCAGCGACAACGAGAAACGGCCAGGATCGGATACTTATGAGTCACTATTGAGTGATTGACAAATGAGTTGTCTACCTGATGAATATACGTAGGCAGAAACCCTGTGCCTCTGCTGTGAACTGAAATATATTCACGGGATCCACCTTTCACTATTAGTATTTAATTTAATTTTAAATATTTGTTATTCTATTTTGGGATTACAGTATTGCATGAGTTAGTGGGAGGGGCATATTAGATTAAAAATCCATGATCTAGTTTATGCTTTTGATATTATATGAACTGCTTAATTTCTGCTAACACCGTTTTTCGTGATCTATATGATAGATTGGCGATGGCAGCACAATCTACTTGCCGTTATGCTTGATGCGAACAAACTGAAAGACGTTGAGAACTTCGTTGACTGGAATTGGATTTGAGGATTGTCCTCGATTCCGAAAAGCTGGGATATGTTCTTGAGGGTCTGTTGCCCCTTGCTGTGGGTGCAGATGCTTCGGAGGAGGAACGCCAAGTTTTTGAAACTTGGAAGGATGATGATTTAAGGGTAAATCATACATCCTTAGTTCACTGTCTCTGAAACTCAAGCAACAGTACTATGGTATGCTAGATTCCTATAGTATGATGACGCGATTGAGACAATCGTTTGAGAACCAGAACAAGTGATTGTTCACAAGTCGCCATGGAACTGTTCCATGCGCGTCTGGATGAGGGGCAAAGTGTTAGCCCGCATGTTCTTCAGATGATCGATTTGATCGATCAATTGAGGCAACATAATCTTATCTTGAATGACATTCTCGGTAGGAGTGTCATTCTTGGTTCGCTACCAGCTTCATTTCGCCAGTTCGTGATGTACTTCAACATGCACGGGACTGTCTGTACCTACCAGGAGCTACATAGGATGTTGCTCACGGCAGAAGAGGACCTTAAGAAAGGAGTACCGACTCGCCCTCCTAGAACTACTTCACTTTCGGCTTCTTCCCAAGGATGGTCCAAGGGAAAGAACAAGAAAGGCAAGAAGAAGAAGAAGAAGGCTTTTGGTCCTCAACAACAGGCGAAGATTGCTAAGCCCAAGAGGGCTTCTGAAGACAAATGCCACCACTGCGGCAAAGTCGGGCACTGGAAGAGGAACTGTCCTGATTACATTGCCCAGCTGAGGAGAGACAGAGCATCTACATCAGGTACTTTTATTTTTCCAGTTATTGATTTATCTTTGGCTTGTGAAGCCGTTACACTTCAACTGGATTTTAGATTCTGCTTGTCCCATTCACATTTGCAATTCGTTGCAGGTGCTGAAGGAAGTAGGAGGCTGAAGCCCGGGGAGATGCAGTTGCGGTTCGGGAGTGGAGACTCTTTGGATGCAGTTGCAGTGGGAGTATGCGAGATCTCATTGCCGAATGGGACACTTTTGTTAAATGAATGCCATTTTGTACCTGGATGTGTAGCTAATATTATATACTTTTTATTGGATACAGAAGGCTTTGTATTAATATTAAGAATAGTTCTTTATATTTATATGATAGTAATAATATTCAGATCCTTTGTTGTCCAAACCAGCATGGTCATTATACATTGCAAACTTCAAAGATATATTAAGTACTGGAGTTAATAAACGTAGTTTACCTGTAATTAATAATACTGAACTTTGGCATATGAGACTTGGTCACATTGGCGTCAAACGCCTTACCACCCAATTGGTTAGGAATGGTTTGATATCAGATATTACCATTGAATCCTATCCAACTTGTGAATCCTGTATTCAGGGTAAGATGACCAAAGCCCCATTTTCTGGTGTTGGACACCGCACCACTAACTTTCTAGAACTCGTACATTCTGATGTATGTGGTCCACTAAGTCAAACTGCTCATAGTGTATATTCGTACTTCGTTACCTTTACCGATGATTTGTCACGATACGGTTATGTGTATTTGATGCGACATAAATCGGAAACCTTTGAAAAGTTCAAAGAGTTCCGAAATGAAGTAGAAAAACAAACTGGTAAATAATTAAATAATGCCTTCGATCAGATCGAGGCGGCGAATATATGAGTGGTGAGTTCATGGATTATATGAAGGAGAATGGGATTCTCGCTCAATATACTCCTCCAGGTACTCCACAGCACAATGGAGTATCTGAAAGGAGAAATCAGACTTTATTGGATATGGTCCGATCAATGTTGAGTTTCACAGATTTGCCCTATTATTTATGGGGCTACTCTCTCTTAACAGCCACACATCTTTTGAACAAGATTCCTTCAAAAGCTGTTCCTACGACTCCGTATCAGATATGGTTCGGTAGGAGACCAAATCTTAATTATATTATTAAGTTTTGGGTTGTCCTGCCTATGTCAGGGTGACTCACACAGATAAGCTTTTCCTCGGGGGCAAAAGTTTAGGTTTGTCGGATATCCTTCGAATACGAGGGGATATCTGTTCTATGATACCGAGCATCGAAATGTGTTCGTAGCTCGCTTCGCAAAATTTCTAGAAATAGATTTTTGTCAGAATGTGGTAATCATAGACAGGTTGAGCTTGATGAAGTCCAACCTGAAAACAACGAACCAACGGAGGAACCTGAAGTTCAAGTAGATGAAGGACCTTCAACACACACACTCCGTAGGTCGGAAAGGGTATCTAGACCTCCTGAACGCTTGTATTTGATACAAGAAAAGAGTCTGGATGTTCTCTTAGTTGAAGAGACAGATCCTTTTCACCTATAGAGAATCGATGTTGGACATCGACTCCGTGTGAAATGGCAAAGTGCCATGAAATCCGAGATAGACTCAATGCATGAAAATCAAGTTTTGGACTTGATTCCGCTTCCCGAAGGAATTGTTCCTATCGGTTGTAAATGGGTTTACAAGAGGAAGCGCGGGCCTGACGGTAAGGTTGAAACTTACAAGGCCCGACTGGTAGCAAAAGGTTACACGCAGCGACCTGGCGTCGACTACGATGAAACTTTTTCGCCGGTTGCAATGCTTAAGTCTATCCGGATTTTGCTTTCTATATCTGCGTATCATGACTACGAGATTTGGCAAATGGATGTCAAAACTTTTCTAAATGGATTTCTTGATGAAGAAATCTACATGGAACAGCCGGAAGGTTTCGCATCCAGCGAAACCTCGGGTATGGTATGTAAGCTTAAGAAGTCCATTTATGGACTTAAACAAGCTTCACGAAGTTGGAATCTTCGATTCGACGAGATTATTAGATCGTCTGGTTTCTCAAGAATTCGAAGAATCCTGTGTGTATCAGAAGGCCAGTGGGAGCATGGTCGTATTTTTAGTCCTATATGTTGATGACATCCTAATCATTGGGAATGATTTAGGTATGTTACAAAGCTTCAAAGCGTACCTCTGTAAGAATTTCTCCATGAAGGACCTGGGAGAAGCTTCCTATGTTTTAGGGATAAAACTCTATAGAGATAGACAAATGAGGCTGATTGGGTTATCCCAATCAACGTACATAGATAAGATCTTGGAACGGTATAGTTTTGGTAACTGTAAGACAGCAAACATACCGTTCAGACATGGGATTCATCTTTCTAAGAAGATGTGTCCACAAACAGAAGATGAGAAAGTTAGAATGTCTAACCAACCTTATGCTTCGTGTTTGGGTAGCATAATGTATGCCATGTTATGTACGAGGCCTGATATCAGTTTCGCTGTTAGCGTAACAAGTAGATATCAGTCCAATCCAGGTAATGACCATTGGATGGCCATTAAACATATCCTAAAGTATCTTAAAGGTACCAAGGATAAGTTAATAATTTATGGAGAAAACGAACTGCAGGTTAATGGGTATACAAACTCCGATTTCCAATCGGATCCCGATGATAGAAAGTCTACATCTGGATTTGTCTTTACCCTTAACGGAGGTGCAGTTTGTTGGAAGAGTTCCAAACAGGGATCGACAGAAGATTCTACCACTGAGGCGGAATATATTGCAGCTTCTGAAGCTGCAAAAGAGGCTGTGTGGATAAAGAACTTTATCACAGAATTGGGAGTTGTCCCAAGTATCGATACTGTGAGCCATTGCGCAAGCAAAGGAACCGAGGGCGCATCAGAAGTCGAAGCATGTGGAACGCACGTACCACATCATTCGAGAGATTGTGTCGCGAGGGGATTTGTCGTGTGCAAGGTACCGAGTGAAGATAATGTAGCAGACCCGCTGACGAAGGCCATACCTCCGAAGTTGTTTGATAAACACGTGGAGTCGATGGGTATTAGATACAATCGATATTGGCACAAGAGCAAGTGGGAGTTTTGTTGGGGTTGGTGCTCAGAGCGCCAATTCCCGGTTGTATTTCTTTTGAATACTTTTGTAAAACATTATTATTATGAATAATATATGCAGTTTCTATAATATAAACTATCTTATTAAATGGTAAAGACGTAATGACCCTAGAATGATTAGTCATGATACAGTTGCAAAAGAGTCGCAACGGAAATTGAGAAGTATCATGACGTTGTCATTCTCAGACAGTTCCTGGTCAAGGTTTACACTACTTGGTCAGTATAGTAAACCCGTTGAGACCGGTACATGTCGTATACTGGAATATATGATTCCAATGGTTCTCAGAATGAACCATAAGTCTTGTAGACTAGTATAGACGTGTAGGTGTTTATAGCGGATAAACACTGAACGACTCACCGAAGATTCTTAATGGATGGTACACCAGCGTCAATAAGAATCTTCTTGGGTTGAGTAGCACTTGTGATTCTTAGACTTGAGATGCTTGTGGGCACATGAGACATCTTCTACACTTAGACGGCAATCACGTCACCGATCTATTAAGATCAGACCTCCGCATGTTCGTTGGGTGTCGATAGATCCTCAGGGTGTCCTATGTGTGTCAAGATAGGATCCGTCAGTTTTGTGTATCAGAGCATAGGTAGTCCATATGATTAGCAATCAGATAAAACCATGGGCCCGTGGTAAAGTTTAGAAGCTAGTTCTAAACATTCTTTTGAGATTGCTAATAGAATAGTCGACTGGATAATCCCGATAGAGATTTGACGTTTATATCTATATCTCTGGGATTTATCCGGATACCTGTGACGGAGGAATTATACATTTGCCATGACCTCGACCTGTATGGTTCAGCGAGATTATCCGTGATCGTCATAATTTACGGGTGGATAGATTATGGACACGAAATTTGATTTCGTGACGGATATACCTGAATCTAGAGAGTCTCAATAATGAAACATACTCGTAGAGCACTAGAGCAACATTAATAAATAATATTGATTATTTATAAAGTCGTTTAAAGGTTAAACGCAAGATACGTGCTAAAGGGACTAGATAGTCATTTGCCTAATTATTGTGTATTTATATTTAATACTTGATTAATTTAAATACACATTAATTAATAGTCAAAATGAGTTATTTGACTTATATCCTAAATGAATATATGTTTTTAATATTTAATGTAAATATTATACATATATTTAATATATTTGTATTTGATTAATTAATTGATTATTTAATTGTTAAATGATAATTAATTAAAATATAAATATCTTACATTAGGATATTTGTTTAAATGATTAAGTGGCCTTTTTTGACTTAATATAAATATCTATAAAGTGTTATTTAGATATTTTATCAAGTTGATAAGATTTAAATCAAATGAAATTGAAATTACAACTTTTGTATTTGTTTGTTGAAATTCGGCCAAGGCCATTTGGTCAACAAGTATATATTGTTTTTTCATTTCATTTGTTTTTCTAACCTAATACACTTTTCATAAAACTCCATTGAAAGAAACCAAGGAAACAAGTGAAGGAGAAAAGGAAAAACCAAAAGAAAAGCTTGGATTTTGTAAGTTTTTCAAACTTACTATTAGAAAGGAAATTGTTCCTTAGGATCTAGGCAACATCTTGTGATGTTCTTAAGTTATTCTTTTCTTTATTTCTTGTGTTTTTGATGATGGAAATTTTTATTGAAAGTGTTGAGCATGTATTGTGAAGGAAGGTTGTGACTATTGTAGTTGTAAGCTTTCTTTTAAGGTTTTGGAAACCATGTTGCTAATCTAGAGTTGTTGAACCACTCTTAGATGACCTAGATTTGATCTTGAGTTGTTTCATTGTGTTGAGACTTGGATTGGATGTAAGAATGATGATTGAACTAATTGATTTAATGTATTTGGTCTAATTTGTCCAATTTGTGGAAATTAAAAAATTAGGGTTCATAACTAATTCCAAATTTGGGGTTTTTCATATATGTTGTGTATTTTGATGTGTATATGATGCATATAAAGTTTCATGTTGATTGGATTACATTTGGATGTGTTTTGAGACATGAAATGACAAAAGGCACAAAATGCCCACCATTGGGAGCATTCGGCCAAGAGTTAAAATTTGGGGATTTTGGTGCTTTTGGTGTTTTGATGTTTTGAACATGCTAAGTTCATCTTAGAAATGATTTAGAATCATTCAAAATTGATTAGATCAATTTCGGACTAAAATGGTCAAAATACCAAAGTAAGGGTAATTTGGTAAATTCACTTAAATATGATTTATTGAATTTTATTTCATAATTTGATTATTGGAATATGAAATAAATATGTTTATTTAATTAATCTGAGAAAAAGTTTTGAAATCGGAAAATACGATTTTCCACCGCTTCCGCTGCGTTACCGGATTTAGCCCCTAAAAACCCCTACACCATGAGCTTTGGAATCTCATATAAACATGTGAGTGTTGGTTTGACCGAATACTAAAAGACTCACAGGTGATTTCTAATAGTTAGAAGTACACACTATCGTCAATAGAAATCTCCTCGAGTCGAGTAATATATGTAATCCTTTGACTATATGATAACATTGATTTTGTGAGAGATCCTCCACACTTTGATGCCATGTTTGTCAGAAATATTTCATGGTCTGGCCTCTAGATGTTCGTTGGGTGTGGACCGAAACACTTGTTAATCAAGTGCGAATCAAGATAGGGGTTTAAGTATCTATGTAAGTAAGTCACGATTCTTAAAACTTTTGCCAAAGTCGATCATCTGAGGTGGATCGCATTTATCAGAAATGGTTTCTGATTGGTTGTAAAGAATCGTGGACATGTCGACATGAGATGTGCGCTTCAGAAAATTGACGGTGTATTCTATGTTTCCTAAGCACAACTCGGATAGCTTATGATGGATGGATTAATAAACATATGTGATGACCTCGACTTGTATAGTTCAGAAAGATCGTTCGTGTTCTTCGTGAATTCGGAGGTGGTCGAATTACGTACATATTAGCTAGGCTTATATAACGAACATGTCTAAACTTAGAGAGTCTCAATATGAAGTGTACTCGTTGAGCACTTGGACAGCCGATTAATTTTGATAAAATATCATATACAATATTATAATTATCAACTAAGATAATCATGTATTATTGGATAACATTGATTACTAATTTTGATCTAATTGGAGTAATTCAATAATTACACAATGGCTTAATTGTAAATTCATAAATATATCTACCATTTGAGGATATTTTGCTAATTCCAAATATGTAATTATAGGTGTTTTTGGCTTGATTTAATTGGATTAAATCAAAGTGGAAGATATGTAACTAATCTATTATTTAAGCTTTGTCTTGGATTAAATCAAAGTGGTAGACAAAGATGATTAGTAATACCTAATTATACATATTTGGACAAATTAGATTAAGCCCACATAAAAGTTGATTATAACTTTTATTAATTAAAAATTACCTAAGTTTTTCTATAAATAACAAGTTTGAGCAAGGTTTTAATTAAGCTTGTGAAAGCTAAATACAAGTAATTCTTGGAGAAATTAGCATATGTTAGAGAAGTATTTTGAGAAACTTCGAAAGTTCTCTGCAATATTTCATCTATGAGAAATCAAGATTGGATCTTGGAGTGAAGCTTACTAGCATTGGAATCAAGATTGGATCTTGGAATCAAGTTTACAAACCTGGGAAGTTCTCCAACCATTTCAATAAACTAGAATGAGATTGGATCTTTGTATCAAGCTTACAAGGTAATGTTTAAACTTTTCCTATGTTATTCATTAGTGAGTTTTCATTAGTGAGGCATATAGTGATGAATTATGTATTGGATGCATGATTATATAGCTTAAAGTTGAAATAAGACTAATAAATTGTGTTAGGATATTTTGGACGTATAAACACAATATGTCTGTAATTATTTCAAATATGTTCATGTTGAACATGAAAAAATTAATGAGAGTTTGGAACTCTATAATAAAGCTTAGAGTTATGGCTACCATT
The DNA here is from genome assembly GCA_019454045.1 of Zanthoxylum bungeanum. Lineage (NCBI taxonomy): Eukaryota > Viridiplantae > Streptophyta > Magnoliopsida > Sapindales > Rutaceae > Zanthoxylum > Zanthoxylum bungeanum. The sequence goes on along the minus strand of SKCR01034242.1, from coordinate 107,668 downwards.
CTAAAATCACTTGACCACCTTTGGTTGAACTAGAATTGTTCATGAGACATTTCATAGTAAGATTCTAAATTGGTTTGTGTTTTGATTCAAACAAATGTATATATGTATTTAGAATACATGTATGTTAGTTGTATAACTTGTGTTGTGCTTGGTTTTGATGTTAAAATTAGTTTTAAGGTGTATTGAAATGATAGGAGAAAATTGGAAGTGTTTAGGATTGATTTGAAGGTTGAAATGGCTCACTGCCTTTGGGAGTGTCGCGATATTGCCTTTCCAACATCGCAACACTGAGCATTAGATATCCGGGCGTCGCAACACTCACCCTAGCTCGTCGTGACTTCGAGACATTGAGCTATGTCACATTGTTCTCACAAATTTAGGCGTCGCAACTCCTAATCCTCCGCGTCGCGACACCAAGAGCCGATGAACACTAAAAGTTCATTTTCTCCATTCTGAAGTTTCCGGATTCCGATTTGGTCCCTTTTTTTTCTACGAACTCGTATCGGGCTGTAGTTTTAATTAAAATATTTTAAAATAAACCAATATCTGATATCATTGGATTATACCCTCTTCCGCTGAGCAGGGCATCGATCCGACCCTAGGGGTTCCACAACCGCCCCAACAGAATAGTATCAGAGCAAGGCTTAACCACACTACCCATGTTGCATGTTTGACATGTATTTGAATCTATTCCATTGTATTTTAATTTGATTATGCATAAGTCATATTGGATATGTATTGCATGTTTTAAATTAAAATTTTGACCTAATTATGTTAATGACTTGATTGTCATTAATCTTCCATGATTAGATGATTAGTTTATTGTAAGTAATAGTACTAGTAATGTTGGAGCATTATTGGAAGGTCCTTCTTGTCAATACAGAGATGAATGAGTTCTTATTACTTATATCCAAGACTGTCATTATTGTAAGGATATAAGTCCTCGAAACTTAGGTCGCTCCGGTATAACATTAGATGTAGCGTGAAGAGTGAACGCACTCACCCAATACCATTATTATTGTGAGGGTATACATACGAAGCTCATTAGTGCACATTGACAAGTATACATCTGGAATACGTTGCTAGGGTTGGTACTCAGAGTGCCAATCCGGATCGTATTTATGTTAGATTCATAAATACGAGCAATTCTATTTTCCATAATATTACTAATTTAATGGTAACACTCTTGTGTTTTATACACTTATTCGATCTAATTACGATTAGATCGAAACTGAATCTGGTTCAATGATACATGTATATTAGACAAAGACCCTACGATTTACAATATAGAGCATAGTTACAACGTAGTTTGTAATTGACATTGGGAAGTGCAATATAAGATGTATATCCTTAAATAAAGTTCCTAGTCAATATTTACGAACACGAGTCGGTTAGTAAAATCCGCTGAGACCAGTACATGTCGTATATTATGACTTGGTCCGATGGTTTATCCCAATGAACCATGAGTCTTGGGAGACTCGTATAGACATGTAGGTGTTTATTTGATAAGACACTGAACGACTCACTGAAGATTTCCTAATAGATGGTACACCAACGTCAATAGGAATCTTTTCGAGTTGAGCGAGCATAGTGGTCCTTTGACTTGAGATACCACAATGGGATATATGAGTTATCCTCAACACTTTGATGGGAGTCACGTCACCGATCTATTCATGATCAGACCTCTGCCTGTTCGTTAGGTGTGGACTGATGCTCATGATATCCAGTGCGTATCAAGATAGGATCCTTCAGTCCTGTGTACAGGGCATAGGCATCCTCACGTGTTTACGATTGAGTAAATCCATGGCCGTGGTATAACTTTGGAAATCAGTTGCGAGTGTTATTTAGAGATCATAAATTGAAAGTCAACTGTATTATACCAAACGGATTTGACATTTTCATCTATATCCCAGGTATAATATGGATAGCCTGTGAGAGAGGGATTATATGTATGCAATGACCTCGGCTTGCATAGTTTAGCGAGATTATCCGTGGTCGTCATAATCCATGAGTGGATGGATTATGGACACGAAACTGGATTTCATGACGGATAAACCTAAACTTAGAGAGTCCCACAATATGAAGTGTACTTGTTGAGCACTTGGGCAACTCGATATAAATAATACAAATTATTCATAATACTTCACCGGATTAAGTGAGTTGATCGTTTAATCGGTTAAATAATAACACATGCATTAGGGGATTTTTTTCCAATAATAATTATTGTGTATATGTATTGGATACATGATACGATTAGATACACATTAATTATTCATCAAATGCGATTTTGACACATGCCATAAATATATGTATTTGTTATTTATTGTAAATAAAAATACATATATAATAATAATTATATTAATTGATTATTTGGATATTTAATTATTAAATATTTGGATTATTAATTAATAAACTTTTTCCATAAATGTTATGGAATTTGTCCAATTATTATTGGTCAACATGGCATGTTATAATTACACTTTATTTGTCCAATTTTGATTGGTTAGTATAAAGTTTAATTTAATTTAATTTGATTAAATTTTTGAAATGACAAAATTGCCCCTTATTGGCGGCCAAAGAGGGATTAAATTAGAAAATTTGTTTTCTCTTTCCTTTAACCTTAACAATGGCCGAAAGTCTTCAAAAAAATGGGTTTCCAAAATGGTATGAAGAATTTGTAACGACCGGTAGATTTTACAACTATATACAACTGTACCTCTATGTACGGGACGAAGACACATAAAATAAATCATGTTGAGATCTAAATATACTCGTGGAATGACCTTGGGGGACAATCGGTAAATACCTCGAAATCTCGGGAAGAGAATGTACAGTTTTCCTTTTGGACAGCCCGTGGTATTTGGGTCATAAATTTTCATATGAACTCGGATTTTTATGAATTTTATATCGTTGGAAATCTGAGAACATGACCTACAACTTCCGCGTTGAACGTTTTTCTAAATTAGAAACATAAGTTGATCAAAAACGTAAGTCAAAGTTTGGGATGAATAGTAATTTCGGGGTCAAAATGGAAAAGTCTCAAATTTTCTTCATTTTTCTACATTCTTCTACAATTTTCTTAATATCATTTGGGTCCACTATATAAGGGGCTACTATTCATATATACCTAAATTTTGGGAAATAAAAATGGAAAGAAGGAAGCAAATTTCCGAGAAAGAAGAAGAAGAAAAAAAAGAAGATTGAAGATTGAAGAAGAAGAAGAAGAAGAAGAAGAAGAAGAAGAAGAAGAAGAAGAAGAAGAAGAAGAAGAAGAAGAAGAATAAGAAGAAGAAAATGAGAAGAAGAAGAAGAAGAAGAAGAAGAGCATCAATTGGAGTGGCTTAGGGAATAAAGAAAATTAAAAAGAAGAAGGTAATGAAACTAAACACAAATTTCAAGTTATGAGATTTTAGCAAATTGTTGATATGGTAGTTATAGTAGCATGCTTTGTGTTGCATATTAGTGGTTAATTAGTTAAGAAATGAGCTATATTGTGAGTTGTTTTAAGTTTGGAAACTTTAATGAATTAATTAGTAATGATAATTTGGTGGATAAATAAGTGATTGATGAAGATAAAATGGTAGTTTAGTATGTGTGGAGTTGATGAAATTTTTTGGATTGTGTGTTGGAAGTGTTATGGAAGGTTATAGATGAAATTGGGTAAAAATCGCATGAGGGAAGAAAGTGCAGAACCTGGGAAGTAGGTCTGCGTCGCTACGCTTGAAGAACCATGCGTCGCGACGCGTGAAAGAATTCACGGGCAGTTTTTATGAGGCGCGCATCGCGATGCGAAGGACCATTGTGTCGCGACGCGGATACAAAAGTTCGGCCAAATTAATTTTAAATCATTCCAGTTCCACCCCAGCATGTTAGAGGCCGCCCTAAGAGTCTCGTATCAGTCCGTAATCGCTCAGTACATCATGATATAAGTATTTGAATGGATAAATTTAATTTACTGCAGAATATGTTCCCCGGCCTAGTTCTAACCAAGGTTGTCAATTTTTGATTATCGCAGAAAACATAAATTTCCTTCAGCAAGTGAGTGCCAGCCAGTTTAAGCACAATGAGTGAAAACTACCCTTTTAAATTAATTTTATTTTGTTATTTTATATATATATCATACTTACTTTTCTGCAAATAGGGTGTTAGCCATTATTTACTTACACTTGTTTTTCAGATTGTAATGTTTTAGAAAAGAAATATTTTAAACATGAGATTTATATTTTTCGGAGCATGAGGGAAAAACTCACCCCAGTATGTAACTTGATATAGACATAAAATTGACGGACATAGGATATGTACACATGTAGAGGACTAGGGGGACGGTGATATGTAACGCCCTTAGATCCTAGTTTCAGAGCCACGATGGCGGCATAGGTTCGTGTCCCTGACTCTAGTTCAGAGCTTGGGTGGTAGCATAGATCTGCACCCCCAGTTCTAGTTTGTGGCTTGGGGGACGGCGATACGTAACGCCCCAAGACCACCAGTTTCAAAAGTAGTATTGGCGCGCTTTGGGGGATGGTGATCCGTAACACCCCAAAGTCAAGGATTTGCACTGCTGGCTACCATTAGGCGTTTGGGGGGACGACGAAATGTAACGTCCTCATATGTCAAGGTTTTTCAGATACAGAGCAACTTACATTTTTTAGATTTTCAGTATACAGTTTTCAGAAATCGGATTTTAGAAAATAATTTTCGGAAACCAGAGTTTCAAAAGCAGTTTTCAGAAAGATCAGTTTTATTGAAGAGATTTCAGATGGAGTTTTCAGAAAAGGGATTTCATATGAAGTGGTTTTTCTAAAACTTTAGTTTTAAAGACTTAATGATTTGATTTGAGTTTTTCAGTTTCATGTCCACTCACTTAGATCGAATAGCGATCTAACCACACCCCCAGTTTTCTTTGGTTGTAGGTTTTCTTGGAGGACGAGCTCGAGAGGACGGATACTGATGCAGTCACTAGGGTTCGGAGTCCACCAGTTCAAAGTAAGAGAGCTTAAGAGTCCAGTCAGAGTCAAAGTAAAGTTTCATTTGTACACTAGAGTTGTGTAAGTCGTTATAAGTGTCTGTTAATGTTTTGTAAAGAGAAATATATTTGAGTATACTGTTATGAGTAATAAAAGTTGTTGAGTTGGGCTATGGTCCTTGTGCATGACTTTGTATTTAGATGGTTTAAAAAACATTAGGGAAGTTAGAGGCTAATGGGTTTAGTACTGCTATCCCTTGCCGGTAACATCTCCCAGATTCGGGGATGTTACAAAGATAGTATCAGAGCATGGTTTAGGGAGTCAGTGACTGCAGTGGGTAGAGTGATGTGGTCTGGTATACGCAGTATGTCCGGGATACTCATATGCGAGACACTACATATCCAGTATCTGATCCTCAAGTATGTCCTCAAGATCCTCAGACAAGTTAGTAAGTATTTCCAAGTCCTATGAATCTTTTTCCTTATTCTAGTTGGGAATCATTTTGTAATCATCCTAGATTTCTCCCCAAAGTTCAATACAAGTTAGGGAACCAGATAGTGAGTTCCAAAGAAATTTATCCAAGAAAGTAAAAGAGAAAGAAAAAGCTAAAAGAGAAATAAGGAAAGTACAAGAACCTAAAGTAGCCAAGGGAATAGATAAAGCTCCATCAAGTATTAGAGTTTTTCTGCAGAAGCGAGACTTCTTTCCTAATTAGGAAATTCTTCTAAATAAATTCAATAGTCATCGAGATCTCCTTATAGCTAGTGAGTTCCCCGATTAACGAAGAATAGCCAAAGAGATAACAGAAGTAAGAAATCCAGATTATCCTTGAGAGCCCCAACGGACCTAGATGCCAAAAGGATTTAAAGAACTACAGATACCCAAACCCCGATTCAGATCCCCAAGCAAGAAATAGAAACGATTAGTTCGCTACCCCCTAGCAATACTATAGAAACAAGACCTTAAACTATCCAGTCTTCGAACCCTCCAATAACATCAGATAAGGAAGTTGTCCCGACAGAGCCTATCCCATACCTACCTTACATGCCAGGACATAGAACCCTAGAATAAGGATATCGAAGCCCCGTTGAGACATAAGATGTTTACCCTAGTCCCCACCAACAAGGCATAGATGGCCAAATAATCTGACGAGAGTTCATGCTGGATCTAAGAAGATTAATCACCTAGAAAGAGATTAAGAAAGTTTCGAGGTTATTAGGAAGATAACCTAGTATAGCCCAGAGAACAAGACAAGTCAACATAAGATTTGTAGCACTAGTGAAAGTCCACAGGATAGACCAATACAGTAGAACCTACGGATCAGTCCACCAGTCAGTAGGAAACCATAGAAGTATAAAGCAACAGACCCGTGAGGTTGGTGATATTTAGAAGTAAAGAAGGTACTAGTATAGAGCATAACACAAAGTGACATAGTTGTGATTGGTGGCAAGAGCAAGAGTAGAGATTTAGGAAATAGCCAAAAGAGCGAACCACCACTAGCCTCAGTAGCATGGCGTAAAGCCAAAGAATAGGATATGAAGACAGCAAGAAAGAAACAGAAGTGGCATGAGGATTCAGTACGTATAGTGACATAAGAAATGAAGTTTGGAGACACTAAGATAAGTGAAGACCTCAGAGAAATAAATAAAGAGTAATGAATCCTAAGACATGGATATAATCGACTAGGTCCCCGCGGAACCCATGGCGACCCTTCCTTCCAGAAACCTCAACTCTTGAAAGAGTGCAAATACCTAACCAGAGCGTTATCAAGCTTAAATGTAAGTAGAAATGTGTATTTGAAGACCCTTATGGAAGAAATAGGCTCAACTTAGAATCTAGTAAAAGGAGGAATAGTGAAGAAGAGCAATTGACAGGTTAGGTAAATTGCGAGAAAGTTAGACAGCCTAATCGATGAATTCAAAGAGACATAGACAAACAGCATAAACTAGAATAGTTTGAGGTCACAATAAGTTAAGCTAGTCTAGAAGCCATAATTAGATTAAAGAGCCTTTAAAAAGGTATAGACTTAGAAATACCAAGAAATCAGGGAGAACGATTCTAAGGATTTAAGTGAATAATTTATCAAAGGACCCACGATGATGAAAATGAGGAAGTAGGTAAAGAATATCATTTGAATTCTAGGTTTAATAAGAAGATACCTTAAGCAATCAAAGATGGTGGAGTTTCCAGGAAAATAAAAAAAAATAAGGAATTCAAGGAACTAGGATGAGAAGGAAAAGACTAGGTAAAAAACAATACATGAATTGGAGATTTAGTAAATGATATCCTAGATATTAGAGGCTGAAAGAGAATTTTCAGAAGAATAGAGAAGTAAGGATTTCAAGAAATTGAGATAAGAAAGAAACTTATGCAGTAAGGTAAACTTATTAAGAGGAATAACAAGAGAGTGTGGCAACACTCAGAGAGAGAAAGTAAAGACTTTAGAAGACCAAACAACAGAGATAAGACAAGAAAAAGTACAGAGGCGGTACGAGGAAGTTTTTAGAGAGCATGATCTTAGAGGAATTTTTTCAAAAGAGACAGTGAGTTCGATAGTTGTAGATAATCAAAAGTAAAGTGGAAGAGACAACTAGGCGGTTTTAGCAATAGTACCCTAATGTGGGAAATGTTACCAGACATATATGCTCGAGAGTTCTAGGCTTATAATTCAGTCGTATGTGCAACTAGATCACCATAACTAGAAAGGTTACAGAATAAGGTCTCACCATCCCAACCTTCGATGGACAACAATCGTAGAAACAAATCTTCAAATTTAGTTAAAGATGTTCTCATGTATAAGTAAAAGTATAGTAAAAGAAGATTAGAAGCATAAGACTTTCATATGCAAATTAAGAACGAAATAAAGTAAGAGTAGTGTAGAAATAAAGTAGTAGTTAAGTAACAGCTGAGATTTTAAGGAACTAAGGTTTGATGAATGGTGAGTATGTAAAGAAAGATGATATTTCTCTGAAAAGAAGACAGATACATAGACCACAGAAGTGCTTAGCGTAGCATAAGATAAAGCAGAAGACAAAAAGAGTGCTAAGGAAAAAGATTAGAAGCAAAGCTGTGGAAGTGCAACAACGGTAGTAGGAAAATACCTAGTAACTAAAGATGAAGTTACAAGGTTTCGTAGAATCGAAATGCAACCAAATATCCCTTACGTGTTAGTTAACGTAAAGCACATTAAGTACCCAGCCCCAGACTTAGTTGACCAAACCACTATGGGTTTGGGACGGCCTAAGCCATGGGTATGGGTGGTTTGGTAGATGTGTAGAATAGTACGGAATTTAGGAAATAAGCTACTACAGAGTTGCAACTAGTATATGGAGTTAAACCTTAGGGGATGACACGTGCATGTATATTTGAGTGATGACCCTTTACAGTACTAGACTTTTGAGAACAAATAAGTGAGGAACACTGCAACTAAACTTGCAGTAGCAGTGAAAATAAGGGTATGAAGAAAAGAATGGATTATAGTCGGCACTGAATCGCCAACGTCCCCATCTATAGTAAACTACCAAAGCCAACTTTCTTAGTAGAGTTCATTAAAGTTGACAATAATAGAGGACAAGGTATATAAGGAGTCAGAACCTACGTTACAAAGTCCTAAGTTATACAGATAAGCAGAGATATGAAATGATAGAGGGGAACCGGTAAGCAGCCTAGTATGAACGCATGTACGTATACACCTTCCAGAGTCAAAGTTGTAGTAAAAGAGCTCAGTTACAAGAAAGTGCAAATACCTTTAGAGATAAAAGATCCTTCAGTAAAGGAAGAAAAGCCTAGCCCAGTAATTATACAAAATAAGCTTAGAAGGCATTGAGTTCTTAGTAAAAAGGTTCTTAAGTTATATCTCCTTTCAGACGATCATAACAACTCTAAAAAATCAAAAGCTAGAAGATATAGATCTAAAATACGAACCTTGTATCCTTCGGAGTAAATAGCTCAAGTGGGAAATGAGCTGGAGTAAGTTGAGTATAACGAAAAGTCTAGAAAGTTAGATTCCTTGATACACTATAAAGTTGAGACATGACCATAGCGTGGAGTATTGAGCAGGAAGTTTTGAAACAAAGCGATGAGTTCCCTCTCGATTTACAATTAAAAGTACCAAGCAGAAAATAGAAGCCAAGATAACGGAAGGACTGAGACGAATGTAAGTTAGTTTTCAGAAAAGTAAGAATTCTAACAAGTAAAGCAAGATGATTTTGAGCATAAAGTCAGTTAAGGCTGATAGTTTGGAGTGAGGCTGTGAACCCGGGGGTCTGTGGCGATATTCCAAGTTTAGAAAGGATTCAATGACGAATCTTATTTAAGGGGGGAGAATTTGTAACGACTGGTAGATTTTACTACCGTATACAACTGTACCTCTACGTACGGGATGAAGACACATAAAATAAATCATGTTGATAAATAAATATACTCATGGAATGACCTTGGGGGACAATCGATAAATACCTCGAAATTCCGGGACGAGACTGTACAGTTTTCCTTTTGGACAGTCCATAGTATTTAGGGCATAACTTTTCCTTATGAACTCGTATTTTTATTAATTTTATATAATCGGAAATCTAAGATAAAGACCTACAACTTCCGCGTTGAACTTTTTCCCAAATTCAGACTAGAAATTTATAAAAAACGTAAGTCAAAATTTCAGATGAATAGTAATTTCGGGGTCAAAATGGAAAAGTCTCAAATTTTTTTCATTTTTCTACATTCTTCTACAAATTTCTTAATATCATTTGGGTCCACTATATAAGGGGATACTATTCACAAATACCTAAATTTTGGGAAACAAAAATGGAAAGAAGGAAACAAATTGCCAAGAAAGAAGAAGAAGAAAAAGAAAAAGAAAAAGAAGAAGAAAAAGAAGAATAAGAAGAATAAGAAGAAGAGCATCAATTGGAGTGGCTTAGGGAATAAAGAAAATCAAAAAGAAGAAGGTAATGAAACTAAACACAAATTTCAAGTTATGAGATTTTAGCAAATTGTTTATATGGTAGTTATAGTAGCATGCTTTGTGTTGCATATTAGTGGTTAATTAGTTAAGAAATGAGCTATATTGTGAGTTGTTTTAAGTTTGGAAACTTTAATGAATTAATTAGTAATGATAATTTGGTGGATAAATAAGTGATTGATGAAGATAAAATGGTAGTTTAGTATGTGTGGAGTTGATGAAATTTTGTGGATTGTGTGTTGGAAGTGTTATGGATGAAATTGGGTAAAAATCGCATGAGGGAAGAAAGTACAGACCCTGGGAAGCAAGTTTACATCGTTACGTAGGAAGACCCTTGCGTCGCGAAGCATGAAAGAATTCTCGGGCAGTTTCTATGAGGCACGCGTTGCGACACGAAAGACCCTTATGTCATGACGCGGATACAAAAATTGTGCCAAATTGTTTTTAAATCATTCCAGATGCACCCCAGCATGTTAGAGGCCGCCCTAAGAGTCTCGTATCAGTACGTAATCGCTCAGTACATCATGATATAAGTATTTTAATGGATAAATTTAGTTTACTGCGGAATATGTTCCCCAGCCTTGTTCTAACCAAGGTTGTCAATTTTGGATTGTCGCAGGAACCAGAAATTTCCTTCAGCAAGCGAATGTCAGCCAGTTTAAGCACAGTGAGTGGACACTACCCTTTTAAATTAATTTCATTTTGTTATTATTATTATATATATATATATATATATATATATATATATATATATATATATATATATATCAGACTTAATTTTCTGCAAATAGGGCGTTAGTCATTATTTACTTACACTTGTTTTTCAGATAGTAATGATTTAGAAAAGAAATATTTTTAAACATGAGATTTATGTTTTTCGGGGCATGAGGGAAAAACTCACCCCAATATGTAACTTGATATAGACATGAAATTGACGGACGGATGACATGTGCACATGTAGAGGAATAGGGGACGGTGATACGTAACGCCCCTAGATCATAGTTTCAGAGCCAGAATGGTGGCATAGGTTCGTGTACCTGGACTCTAGTTCAGGGATTGGGTGGTAGCATAGATCCGAACCCACAGTTCTAGTTTTTGGCTTGGGAGACGGAGATACGTAACGCCCCAAGACCACCAGTTTCAGAGACAGTAGTGGCGTGCTTTGGGGGACGGCGATATGTAACGCCCCAAAGTCATGGATTTGCACTGCTAGCTACAATTAGGCTTATGGGGGGACGGCGATACGTAACGCCCTCATACGTCAAGGTTTTTCAGATACAGAGCAGCTTACAGTTTTCAGATTTTCAGTATACAGTTTTCAAAAATCGGATTTTAGAAAATAGTTTTCGGAAACCAGAGTTTCAAAAGCAGTTTTTAGAAAGATCAGTGTGGGAACACAGGATCTGGGGCGACGCATGCTGTTCTAGGCTCGCGGCCTAGTCGGGAGTACGGAGTAGCCACGAGGGACTAAACCGGAGAGTAATGGAGTCGCCACCCGGTGTGAACCGGGAAAATGAGATTTAAGGCCGCACTCACCCCTCGCAAGGGAAGACCTCAAACCGTTGGGTTCGGAATGGTCCCTTACTTATGCCACTTGTAATGACAGGATTTATGTGATAATTTAATCAGGCTTAAGTAGCACTTATTTCCAAGAGTATCATGCTTTTAAATTCACAGGTACAAAATAAAACTTATACATACATTTCACATATATCTCACATCTAAGAACACATGCCTGAAAATACCTCAAAGTAACAACGAACATACAACTTCATTCAGCATATCATATTCATGAAAAAAAACACAAGCATACATAATAACAGCACAAGCATACATGTGAGCACTTTTCCAAGTGATACGTGGAATTGTATCCCAAGTACAGACCGCATTACCGTCCATTCGGAATCGGCTACGGAATTTATGTCTGGGTTTCCATCCGATATATCACAAGAAATAATACTCCAAAGTCATCATGGCATAGGTATATGAATCGTAATGCGTTAAATCAAGACTAAGGCAAATGACGCAACTAATGGAATAAACATGCTTTTCATTATTACGTGCACAAAGATAAGAATGACTATGTGTGGTTCCATAAAAAAAATCATCTAAGAAACAATTATACATGGTATGTGATGAATATGTCTCAGTTCAGTGTGTTCGCGTTCGTGTAGCGTTCGTAAACGAGTTCGAACGGTAAACAGAAGGTTCGCGTTCGTATGGCGTTTGATAACGCGTTCGAACGGAAATGAAACAGAATGCTCACGTTCGTATTGCGTTTGTTAACGCGTTCGAACGAAAATGAAACAGAATGCTCACGTTCGTATGGCGTTCGTGAACGCATTCGAACGGAAATGAGACCTGATGCATGATAAGGCAAAATGCATGCGCGTTCGAGTTGCGTTCGTAAACGCGTTTGAACGGGAACAGACCTGATGCATGAAATGGGATGCAATACATAAACAACAAAATAAAGGGGCGCGGCGAAGTACTGCCGTAAAGGTGGCCTTTTGGGGCTCTTGTTCTTTCAAAGAGAGGACCTTTAGACCAACATACTAAGCCCATGCGCGTCACATCACAACACATGAAATAAAGACAACAAAAGTGTAGGACTTTGTATGCCCAATTGAACGTACATTCAACCCAAACACACTTCGTCCAGCGCGGCGAAGTAGTGTCATAAAGGTGGCCTTTAGGGCTCTTCGTCTCTCAGATAGGGGACCTTTGGACTAACTCACTAAGCCCATGCGCTCGATCGCATCATATATACAAAAATAGAGCCAATCATATCAAAACCAAGTATGCCCGATTGAACACATCTTACATCCAATCCGAACACACATCAACCGGCGCGGCAAAGCATCGTGGTAAAGGGTTTTAACCCCTCCCCATAAGGGATCTTTCATTCCACTTACTAAGCCCATGCGCTTGATTGAACCATGCATAAAAAGATAAAGACAATAATATCAAATTAAGTATGCCCGATTGGACGTATCTTGCATCCAACCGAGCACACATCAACCGGCGCGGCAAAACATCGTGGTAAAGGGCTTTAACCCCTCCCCATAGGGGATATTTCATTCCACTTACTAAGCCCATGCGCTCGATTGAATCATGCATAAATAAACAACATACAGAATTCAAGTGACGAAAAATAAACAAAAGCAACACAAAACAAAAGAGGGTACCGTTTACTCAAGCGGTACGTGGAGTTGTGTCCCGAGTACAGATCATATTACCGTCCATTCGGAATCGGCTATGAAATTTATGTCCGGGTTTCCATCCGATATACCGCGAGAGTTGACACGCCTCTCATTTTATTCCACAGCTACAACATACTACATCTCATAATTCATGCATATTTATCTAAGCAAGGGCCACAACATGCATTTCAACATGACAATCATGCAAGTAATATTTAATAAATAATACAAAAAAACGAGTGTGAAAGATACCCTCAGGTCTAACCTTCTCGCCAACTTTCAGGCTTGCGTTTCACGGACATCGGATGGGTACAGCTCCTCAACTTCTCCGGTTCACTGGTTTAGTGTCCTAGCTCACTGCTTTGCTGTTTTGATTGCGGTTAGAACTCCGTTCTGCTCCTGTTCGGCCTCTGTTTTGTTGCTCACTGCTCAGGCCACCTGTTTTGATGTTTCAATGAACTGTTCCAAGTTTGTGTGGGTTCTTAGTGCAGTTGTGTGTGATTATTTTTAAGATTATGAATGCATTTTTATGTTACTGTTTTAAGGTTTTTTTAGGGACTGTTTTAAGAGGATTTGGGCTGCTGTTTTAAGGTGATTCAAGGGCTGTTTAGGCATGTTTTAGGGGGTGTTTCAGTGATTGTAAGGGCTGTATGGGGGGATGTGTTCTCGGTGAAGGAGGGGAGTGTTTTGATTCGGCTAAGGAGGGTTATTGCTTGTGGTGGTCTCGACTTTGAAGGATTTTGGTGTTCTAGATTCGGCTAAGGGTGAGTTTGGTTTGTTTTGGATTCGGCTATGGAGGATAGTTGCTTGTGGTGGATTCGGCTATGGAGGAGATGGTTAGGGCTCTTTGTTCTCTTTTTTTTGTATATGTCAAGTGTTTTTTTTTGTCTTGGGCGTGTATTAAAGAGAGTGGAGAGATGGTGTGGCTAGGTTAATGCATGTTTATATAGAAGAGAGCTAGGGTTTGCCCTTGTCTCACAAGGAAGAGATCTAGTTTCCAAATTAGGAGTCCTAAGGATGGTATACACAAGATTGAGGGGGGACAAAATATTTTAAATTAGGAAGTCAACTATTTTAAATTGGTAGATGTTTTGTTAGATTAGGAAGTCAAATATATGATTGGCTTTAATTGGTTAGGATTGATTTTAATTAGGTATATATTCTTTTTAGTTTTAGTATATAATATATTCAAATTATTTAAATTAGGCATGATTTTAGTTTAAGTTTGGTAAATGTTTTATTTAATTGGTAAATGGTTTAAATATTTTATTTAATGTTTAATGTTTAAATTAATATTTATTTATTTAATTTGGGATGTGTTTTATGGGCTTTGGGGAGCTAAATGGGCTGGGGTGTGAGGCTAGCAGCAAAACCAGAATTACCGACACCGTTCGAACGCTTCCTCGAACGCGACACGAACGCCCGCAATCTGTTTGCCTTTCGAACACATACACGAACGCAGAACGAACGAAAACAGTGAACCTTGTTTATTCTGAATTTCCCCTTCCGATATCCATTTCCCGCGGCTTTCGTGACTCAAAAGGTAGTGCCTCCAAATGAGACTCATCATCGGGTTTCACATGCAAAAATGCAATGCCTACAGTCGCCCCCACTTTGATGGGGCTTGTGCAGTGTGTGACAGTGACAGTCCTATCAAAGTCTATGCAATGCATTTTTTTTTTACTTACCTGGCTAGCTAGCTGTCTCGAGCTGAGCTGATACTGCAGTGGACCTCGATCCTGAGACGCATCTCGATACTGCTGATGATGTGGGCCTCGCCCGCAAAATTATGTGATGTGGAGCTTCGCTCCTCAACCGATATGGGCTTCGCCCCCAAGCTGACATGATGTGATGTGGAGCCTCGCTCCCCAGCCGATATGGGCCTCGCCCCCAAGCTGGTACAATGTGGAGCCTCGCTCCTCAGCCGATATGGGCTTCGCCCCCAAGCTGGTATGATGTGATGTGGAGCCTCGCTCCCCAGCCGATATGGGCCTCGCCCCCAAGCTGGTACAATATGGAGCCTCGCTCCTCAGCCGATATGGGCTTCGTCCCCAAGCTGATATAATGTGATGTGGAGCCTCGCTCCTCAGCTGATATGGGCCTCGCCCCCAAGCTGGTACAATGTGGAGCCTCGCTCCTCAGCCGATATGGGTTTCGCCCCCAAGATGATATAATGTGATGTGGAGCCTCGCTCCTCAGCCGATATGGGCCTCGCCCCCAAGCTGATATGATGTGATGTGGACTTCACCCTCCGAGACCCATACCCGAAACTTAACTTCATTGGGACCTCAATCTTCAGATTACTGCCCAGATCAAATACTGTTGTAGGCACTGCATTTTTACGCATAAAACCCTATGATGAGTCTCATTTTGGAGACACTACCTTTTAAGTCACGGAGGTCACGGGAAACGGACATCGGAAGGGGAAATTCAGAATAAACAAGGTTCACTGTTTTCGTTCGTGCTGCGTTCGTGTTTACGTTCGAACGTCGAACGGATTGCGAGCGTTCGTGCCGCGTTCGAGGAAGCGTTCGAACGGTGTCGGTAATTCTGGTTTTGCTGCTAGCCTCACATCCAGCCCATTAGCCCCCCAAAGCCCATAAAACACATCCCAATTTAAATAAATAAATATTAATTAAAACATTAACTAAATAATATAATAACTAAAATAATTAAATGATTAAATAAAACATATACCAAACATAAAATAAACAATTACCAACTTAAACTAAAATCATGCCTAAATTAAACAAATCACACACTAAATCAAAATATAATCATGCCTAATTAAAATCAATCAACCAATTATATTCCCAATCTAATAAGATTATTCCCAAACTTAAAATATTGTATTCCTAATCCAAGCCAATCAAATATCCAACCTTCCCTATCTAGCCAAGATTTGTCCCCCCCTCAATCTTTGACTTCCCTTAACCAAACCAAATCAAATCTCTTTGACTTCCCTTAACCAAACCAAATCAAATCTCTTGCTTCCCTTATCCAACACCAAATCAAATCCCTTTCCTTGTCAAGACCAACCCTTTGCCTATAAAAAGAACCATTCACCACCCTTCTCAAGCTTAGTTGGTCCCCTAGCTAGCTAGTCTCTAACTCATACACAACACACATAAAAACTACAGGAAGAAGACACCCAAAAAAGAGTAAGCAAAAGATAAAGAGGAAACGGCAGCGAAACCACAAGGAAACAGTAGCAAAACGGGCTCAAAACAGCAAGACAACGAACGAGAACAGTGAACCAGTGAACCGGGGAGAGTTGCGGAGCATCCACCCTTCCGACGATCGTGTACCGTACATCCGAGAGGTGATTTAAAAGGTTAGACCTGAGGGTACCTTTTCATTAGTTTATATTCGTTTTTTTTATTATTATTAAATTCTATTCGCATGAGAGTCGTTTATGGATGCATGTTGTGGCTTGAATAAAATGGAAGAGTGTCGTCTCTTGTGGTATATAGGATGGAAACCCAGACGTAAATTCCGTAGCCGAATCCGAATGGACGGTAGTGCGGTCTGTACTTGGGATACAACTCCACGTACCACTTGAGTAAACGGCACCTTCTCTTGTTTTGTGTTGCTTTCATTTATTTATTCCTCGTCATTTAAATTATGTATGTTGCTTATTCCTGTATGATACGATCGAGTGCATGGGCTTAGTAAGTGCGATGAAAGGTCCCCTAATTGGAGGGGTTAAAATCCTTCACCACGATGCTTTGCCGCACCGATTGATGTGTGTTCGGTTGAATGCGAAATACGTTCAATCGGACATACTTAGTTTGATATGATTGTCTCTATTTTCGTATGTATGATTCAATCGAGTGCATGGGCTTAGTAAGTGTGATGTGAGATCCCCTACGGGGAGGGGCTAAAGCCCCTTTACCACGATGCTTTGCCGCGCCGGTTGAGGTGTGTTCGGTTGGATACGAGATACGTTCAATCGGGCACACTATGTTTAATATTATTGCTTTCAATTCTTTGTATGCATGATTTAGTCGAGCGCATGGGCTTAATATGTTGGTCTAAAGGTCCTCTCTTTGAGAGATCAAGAGCCCCAAAAGGCCACCTTTATGGCAGTACTTCGCCGCGCCCCTTTTATTTTGTGTTTATGTATTGCGTCTCATTTTATGCATCAGGTCTGTTCCCGTTCGAACGCGTTTACGAATGCAACTCGAACGCGCATGCATTTTTGCCTTATCATGCATCAGGTCTCACTTCCGTTCGAACGCGTTCACGAACGCCATACGAACGCGAGCATAATGTCTCATTTCCGTTCGAACGCGTTATCAAACACCATACGAACGCGAGCATTCTGTTTCATTTCCGTTCGAACGCGTTATCAAACGCCATACGAACGCGAACTTTCTGTTTACCGTTCGAACGCGTTTACGAACGCTACACGCGCACACACTGAACTGAGTCTGATGATCTGCCTTATCATATTTATGCATAATTGCCTCTTGATTGATCTTGCTTGTGTTATATAGCCAACTGTATTATTTGTATTCAAGCATGATTAGGCTATTATCATGTTATTTGGTTAATAGGTTCATGAGATAGTATTCAAGCATGATTATGTTGTTCTTAGTTTTCCATAACATAGGATTGAAATATGTTCATGAGATTGCCATGTGACGTTGCATGTTGTGATGAACTTGTTGAGGTATGCATATGAATTTAGAAGCATGATATTCTTGGAAATAAATGTTATTTAAGCCTGGTTAAATTACTATATAAATCATTTTTATTACAAGTGACATAAGTAAGGGACCATTCCGAACCCAACGGTTTGAGGTCTTCCCTTGCGAGGGGTGAGTGCGGCCTTAAATCTTTGTCCCGGTTCACACCGGGTGGCGACTCCATGTTATATAATTCTTCCCAACTAGGCCGCGAGCCTAGGAACGGCGTCGCTCAGTTTCTGTTGTCCACAGTCTGGCGACTCCACTGGGGATAGAGAATTGGCCCCGAAATATTGACTTGTGATGTTTGGATTTATGTTTTAATTGACCGTGTCTATAGTGGATAAAGTGAGGGTTTAATCAAAGGCATTTTTAGGCTAGGTAATGGTTTGGTGTCCTCCTTCATTCACTACCTTTCTAGAAGGAAAAGCTGTGAAGGCACCTAGATAGCCATCTACTCGTAGCCTATTGTGATAGACTAATTTGGATGACTCGTTGTTTATTCCTGACAACAAGCGATAAGAGCCTAAGAGGCTTGGGTATTTAAGTGAGCCTCGCTCCACCTTCCCTCTGGGGGATCTACAACGGGAAATCCATTTGACAGTCCGTCACACACCATAGCTCATTGGCACGTACCTTAGTGTATAAAAAGGGGTGCGCTCACTTGGTTGCTCGAACCTTGAGTGGGGAGACCTAGTTGTGGGCCATCCTTCGCCGGTGAGAGCCTTTGTCTATACTCTTACTAACCCACCCATAGACCGGGTTGGCTAAAGTAGCAATTATTTCCTTGAATATGTGCTTGTGACCATCCTCATTTGGATGCAGTTGGACTATTGTCAGAAATGCGGGCTTGTTGGGCCATTTAAACTGGGGCAAGTTCGTACCTTATGACTATTAGGCCAAAAGCTTCTGAAATGTTGATGAGCCATTGTAGAAATTATTGTTGTATGTTTGCATTATCTTTCTTTGTGCTTGTGTTCGGAACATTATCATTTGGATTTAGTTGGGCTCTTTGCCATAAGACATGAACTCGTTGGGCCATTTAAACTGGGACGGGTTCACTTCTATGACAGTTGGCCCAAAAACTTCTAAAATGGTGATGAGCCGATTGTGTGAAAATTTTAATGAGTTGATATATTTCTTGTATCGCATGCATATCATGCATCACATGCACCTCATGCATACATGCACCATGTTAACCCCATTTTTTCCTGAAAGCCATCATAGATACCCGTTGGTTAGGGAAGAGGACAGACTTGTCAAAAGACCAAGCAGCCACCAAAAGTACTGGCAGAAGACCTAGCCCAACGGGATAGGAAGCCCAATCATGCATGCATGCATACACGTAACACATTTTGCATCCCTTTTGTTTTGTTCTGTTTTGTAATAACAGGTTTCAGAATAGAAAAAGAGAAAGCGGCAAAGACAAGACAACCAGAATCAGTGACATATGAGTAGTAGTTTTGGGGATGAGTCCCAGGGTCGAGGCCCACATCGTCAGAGTGTTGGAATGAATCCCGGGGTTGAGGCCCATGTCAGCAATTTCAGAAATGAGTCACAGGGGCGAGGCCCGTATCTGTATCAGTCTGGGGGCGAGGCCCATATCAATATCAGTTTAGGGCCGAGGCCCACGTCAGCAGAATTTTGGAATGAATCCCAGGGCCGATGCCCCATCAGCAGAATTTTGGAATGAATCCAGGAATGAATCCCAGGGTCAAGGCCCACATCAGCAGAATTTTGGAATGGATCCAGGGAATGAATCCCAGGGCCGAGGCCCGCATCAGCAAAATTTTGAATGAATCCGAGGGCGAGGCCCACATCAGCATCAATCTGGGGGCGAGGCCCATGACAGTAGCAGTTGGGGCCGAGGCCCACTTCAGCAATCAGTTTTGGGGATGAGTCCCAAGGGTCGAGGCCCACATCAGCATCAATCTGGGGGCGAGGCCCATGACAGTAGCAGTTGGGGCCGAGGCCCACTTCAGCAATCAGTTTTGGGGATGAGTCCCAAGGGTCGAGGCCCACATCAGCATCAATCTGGGGGCGAGGCCCATGTCAGTAGCAGTTGGGGCCGAGGCCCACTTCAACATCAGTTTTGGGGATGAGTCCCAGGGTCGAGGCCCACATCAAACACAGTTTGGAATGAGTCCCAGGGTCGAGGCCCACATTACATCAGTATCAGTCTTGCCGGGTATGGCATTCTGGGGGCGAGGCCCACATTACATCAGATCAGTTCTGCCGAGAATGGCACTCCGAGAATGGAGATATAGTCCGGGAATGGACAGCTCGAGAATGAACACCGAGAATGGCAATCCAAGAATGGAGCAGAGTTCAAGAATGAACAAGTCGGAAATGACACTCCGAGAATGGAGATATGGTCCGGGAATGGACAGTTCAAGAATGAACAAGCCGGGAATGGCACTCCAAGAATGGAAGAACGGTTCGGGAATGGACCACCTCACGATAACAGTTCGGGAATAAAACCCACATTCAATACAGTTCAGGAAGAAAGCCTACACTCAGTTCAGTTCAGGAAGAAAGCCTACATTCAGTTCAGTTGTCAGCACAGTTCAGGAAGAAAGCCTATATTCAGTTCAGCTCGGGAATGAAGCCCACATTCAGTACAGTTCAGGAATAAAGCCTGCATCTAGTTTGGTTCAGGAAGAAAGCCTGCATTCAGCTCAGTACGGGAATAAAGCCCACATTCAGTACAGTTCAGGAAGAAAGCCTACAAACTCGGGAATCAAGCCCACATTCAGTACAGATCGGGAATAAAGCCTCATATCAACACAGTTCAGAGAATAAAGCTCGACAGGAAGAAAGCCTCATATCAGTATAAGTTTGAGAACAAAGCTCAAAGGGGAAGAAAGCCTCATGTCAGTACAGTCCGGGAAATAGCTCGGGAGGAATAAGCCTCATATCAGCACAGTTCGGGAACAAAGCCCAGAGGAAGAAAGCCTCATATCAGTATAAGTTTGAGAACAAAGCTCAAAGGGGAAGAAAGCCTCATGTCAGTACAGTTCGGGAATAAAGCTCGGGAGGAATAAAGCCTCATATCAGCACAGTTCGGGAACAAAGCCCAGAGGAAGAAAGCCTCATATCAGTATAAGTTTGAGAACAAAGCTCAAAGGGGAAGAAAGCCTCATGTCAGTACAGTCCGGGAATAAAGCTCGGGAGGAATAAAGCCTCATGTCAGTACAGTCCGGGAATAAAGCTCGGGAGGAATAAAGCCTCATATCAGCACAGTTCGGGAACAAAGCCCAGAGGAAGAAAGCCTCATATCATTATAGTTTGAAAACAAAGCTCAAGGGGGAAGAAAGCCTCAT
Source organism: Zanthoxylum bungeanum (assembly GCA_019454045.1). Classification (NCBI taxonomy): domain Eukaryota; kingdom Viridiplantae; phylum Streptophyta; class Magnoliopsida; order Sapindales; family Rutaceae; genus Zanthoxylum; species Zanthoxylum bungeanum. The sequence continues at coordinate 86,530 of SKCR01034242.1, read as the reverse complement.
GTCGGTACAGTTCGGGAATAAAGCTCGGAGGATAAAGCCTCATCTCAACAGTTCGGGAATAAAGCCCGGAGGAATAAAGCCTCATCTCAGTACAATACACGAAAGATGCCGAAAATGGCGCTCTAAAAATAGAGCACGGTTCGGGAATGAACCAGGGGTCGCAGCACCTCACCACCAAATCAACGCAACTCAACACATGGTAAGTCAAGTGGCAGCTGGCGAGCCAGGTAAGTAGAAATGCATTGCATAACTTTGATAGGATTGTCACTGTTGCACATTACACAAGTCCCATCAAGTGGGGGCGACTGTAGGCACTTGCATTTTTACGCAATAAAACCCTATGATGAGTCTCATTTTGGAGACACTACCTTTTAAGTCACGGAGGTCACGGGAAACGGACATCGGAAGGGGGAAATTCAGAATAAACAAGGTTCACTGTTTTCGTTCGTGCTGCGTTCGTGTTTACGTTCGAACGTCGAACGGATTGCGGGCGTTCGTGCCGCGTTCGAGGAAGCGTTCGAACGGTGTTCGGTAATTCTGGTTTTGCTGCTAGCCTCAATCCAGCCCATTAGCCCCCCAAAGCCCATAAAACACATCCCAATTTAAATAATAAATATTAATTAAAACAATTAACTAAATAATATAATAACTAAAATAATTAAATGATTAAATAAAACATATACAAAAAATAATAAACAATTACCAACTTAAACTAAAATCATGCCTAAATTAAACAAATCACACACTAAATCAAAATATAATCATGCCTAATTAAAATCAATCAACCAATTATATTCCCAATCTAATAAGATTATTCCCAACTTAAAATATTGTATTCCTAATCCAAGCCAATCAAATATCCAACCTTCCCTATCTAGCCAAGATTTGTCCCCCCTCAATCTTTGACTTCCTTACCAAACCAAATCAAATCTCTTTGACTTCCCTTAACCAAACCAAATCAAATCTCTTGCTTCCCTTATCCAACACCAAATCAAATCCCTTTCCTTGTCAAGACCAACCCTTTGCCTATAAAAAGAACCATTCACCACCCTTCTCAAGCTTAGTTGGTCCCCTAGCTAGCTAGTCTCTAACTCATACACACACACACATAAAAACTACAGGAAGAAGACACCCAAAAAAAGAGTAAGCAAAAGATAAAGAGGAAACGGCAGCGAAACCACAAGGAAACAGTAGCAAAACGGGCTCAAAACAGCAAGACAACGAACGAGAACAGTGAACCAGTGAACCGGGGAGAGTTGCGGAGCATCCACCCTTCCGACGATCGTGTACCGTACATCCGAGAGGTGATTTAAAAGGTTAGACCTGAGGGTACCTTTTCATTAGTTTATATTCGTTTTTTTTTATTATTATTAAATAAATTCTATTCGCATGAGAGTCGTTTATGGATGCATGTTTGGCTTGAATAAAATGGAAGAGTGTCGTCTCTTGTGGTATATAGGATGAAACCCAGACGTAAATTCCGTAGCCGAATCCGAATGGACGGTAGTGCGGTCTGTACTTGGGATACAACTCCACGTACCACTTGAGTAAACGGCACCTTCTCTTGTTTTGTGTTGCTTTCATTTATTTATTCCTCGTCATTTAAATTATGTATGTTGCTTATTCCTGTATGATACGATCGAGTGCATGGGCTTAGTAGTGCGATGAAAGGTCCCCTAATTGGAGGGGTTAAAATCCTTCACCACGATGCTTTGCCGCACCGATTGATGTGTGTTCGGTTGAATGCGAAATACGTTCAATCGGACATACTTAGTTTGATATGATTGTCTCTATTTTCGTATGTATGATTCAATCGAGTGCATGGGCTTAGTAAGTGTGATGTGAGATCCCCTACGGGGAGGGGCTAAAGCCCCTTTACCACGATGCTTTGCCGCGCCGGTTGAGGTGTGTTCGGTTGGATACGAGATACGTTCAATCGGGCACACTATGTTTAATATTATTGCTTTCAATTCTTTGTATGCATGATTTAGTCGAGCGCATGGGCTTAATATGTTGGTCTAAAGGTCCTCTCTTTGAGAGATCAAGAGCCCCCCCAAAAGGCCACCTTTATGGCAGTACTTCGCCGCGCCCCTTTTATTTGGTGTTTATGTATTGCGTCTCATTTCATGCATCAGGTCTGTTCCCGTTCGAACGCGTTTACGAACGCAACTCGAACGCGCATGCATTTTTGCCTTATCATGCATCAGGTCTCACTTCCGTTCGAACGCGTTCACGAACGCCATACGAACGCGAGCATAATGTCTCATTTCCGTTCGAACGCGTTATCAAACACCATACGAACGCGAGCATTCTGTTTCATTTCCGTTCGAACGCGTTATCAAACGCCATACGAACGCGAACTTTCTGTTTACCGTTCGAACGCGTTTACGAACGCTACACGAACGCGCACACACTGAACTGAGTCTGCCTTATCATATTTATGCATAATTGCCTCTTGATTGATCTTGCTTGTGTTATATAGCCAACTGTATTATTTGTATTCAAGCATGATTAGGCTATTATCATGTTATTTGGTTAATAGGTTCATGAGATAGTATTCAAGCATGATTATGTTGTTCTTAGTTTTCCATAACATAGGATGAAATATGTTCATGAGATTGCCATGTGACGTTGCATGTTGTGATGAACTTGTTGAGGTATGCATATGAATTTAGAAGCATGATATTCTTGGAAATAAATGTTATTTAAGGCCTGGTTAAATTACTATATAAATCATTTTTATATACAAGTGACATAAGTAAGGGACCATTCCGAACCCAACGGTTTGAGGTCTTCCCTTGCGAGGGGTGAGTGCGGCCTTAAATCTTTGTCCCGGTTCACACCGGGTGGCGACTCCATGTTATATAATTCTTCCCAACTAGGCCGCGAGCCTAGGAACGGCGTCGCTCAGTTTCTGTTGTCCACAACTGTGCTTTTTTACTATCTCTGATTGGCTTACTATACTCGCTCTTTTCCGTCTTCACACCTGTTTACACAGAACAAACACAAAAATATGCAATATAATTACGTGTATGCATGTATGCAGGAGTTTTCTTATTCCGTTGGGTTAGGTCTTCCACTGGCGACCAAGTCTTCTCAAGCAAAGTACAACTTCAACCTGTCAACATTGATTGGTTCTGTGAATTCATTTCCCTCGAGGTCTGAAAACTTCACTGCTCCATTTCCCATGACTTTCTGAATGATGTAAGGTCCTTCCCAGTTAGGCCTGAATTTCCCTCTTGGATCTGTCGTCAACGGCCTCGACTGCTTAAGTACCAAATCACCATTTCTGATCTTTGTAGGACGTACTTTCTTGTTGAAGGCCCGGGCCAGTCTCTTCTGATACAACTGCATGTGATGTAAGGCTCTTATCCTTTTCTCATCCAAAAGTGCTAACTGATCAAATCTCTGTGCGGCCCATTCTGACTCAGGTAACTCTATCTCTGTTAATACCCTCATAGACTGTATTTCCATTTCCACCGGCAGTACCGCTTCCATCCCGTACACTAAAGAGTAAGGTGTTGCACCCGTTGCTGTTCTGACTGACGTTCCGTACCCCCACAAGGCATACGGTAGTTTCTCAGCCCAATCCCTGCAGTTCTCTGTCATCTTAGCCAAAATTGTCTTTACAGTCTTGTTGGCTGCCTCAACTGCCCCATTCGCTTGTGGCCTGTAAGGTGATGACTTATGATGGCTTATCCCGTACCTTTGTAGCATTGCCTTTGTCTCTCCTTGAAACTGTACCCCATTGTCCGTGACCACGTGGTGCGGCATACCATACCGACAAATGAGGTTCCGTGCTATGAACTTGGCCATCTGTTTTGCTGTAACGTTCCGGAACGACTCAGCTTCTACCCATTTTGAGAAGTAATCCACTGCTACTACTATGAAGCGATGCCCATTAGATGCATTCGGTCGAATTTCCCCGATCATGTCAATCCCCCATGCTGAGAACGGCCATGGCTCTGACAGCCCGTGCAACTCTGTATGTGGCAGATGACTCAGATTGCCATGTATCTGACAGTCGTGACAGTGCTTTACTATCCTTGTGCAGTCTGTCTCCATAGTCGACCAATAAAACCCATGTCTCACTATCTTGCGGGACAAGTTCAACCCATTCATGTGCGGACCACATACCCCGGCATGTACCTCTTCCATCACTTTTGAGCTTCTTCTTTTCTCAAACATTTCAACTGAATGCCGTTTGCTTGCCTTTTGTACAGTTCCCCTTTTAAGATCACATACTGGGAAGCCAACTTCTGAATGGCTATTCTGTCTTTTCTGCCTGCCCCTTCCGGGAGTTCACCATATTTCAGATACCTCTGGATGTCATAATACCAAGGTTACCATCGTCGACCTCAACTCCCAGAATTCTTTCTATCTCATAAACAGGTCTGCTCGCTATTGTCAATATCAACGGTCTCATCACTAACTTTTCTAGATTTTCCCAAGTTGCTGCAAGTGTAGCCAATGCATCTGCCATCTGATTCTCTTCTCTCGGTAAGTGCTGAAACTTACACTCGGGGATAACCTGTGCCAACTTTCTGAGGTGAAAAAGGTAAGGTTTCAACCGTTCTTCTTTCAATTCCCATTCTCCTCGCATCTGCTGGACTACCAACATAGAATCTCCGTAGACTTCCACACTCCCGGCCTTTAAGGCTATCAATGCTGTCAAACCAAAAGCACATGCTTCATACTCGGCCATGTTATTAGTCACTCTGAATGTCAACCTCTTGGCTAAAGGCAAAGTCTCCCATTCGGGGGTCACTATCACGATTCCAATTCCAGCTCCCTTGTAATTCACTGTTCCGTCGAAATACATCTTCCATCTCTGAACTGTTATTGCTTGGATCTCTTCATCTGGAAATTCAAACTTATACTGATCCCCCTCAACAGGTTGCATTGCCAGAAACTCCGCTACTGCTCGCCCTTTGATCACTTTGGAGGTGAGATATTCAATGTCAAACTCTGTCAGCAATACCAACCATCTGCCCAACTTTCCCACTAGTGAAGGCACCGAATGAAGATACTTCAGAGGATTCTCCTTTGCCACTACCTGGATCTTGTATGACTGGAATTAATGCCGCAATTTTCTGGAAGCCCATACCACCGCAAGACAGATCTTCTCAACTTCTTGATACCGAGCCTCATACGGGAGCATCTTCTTACTCAGATAATAGACTGCATGTTCTACCCCTGTCTCATCTGCTGCTGTACCATCATTTCCCCCAGTGCTTCTGATTCTATAGCCAAATACAATATCAAAGGTCTGCCCGGCCTCGGAGGTTTCAATACAGGAGGCTTTACCAAGTACTCTGATCTTGTCGAAGGCTGTCTGACACCGTTCATTCCATCTCACTGGCTGATCTTTTCTCAACAGTTTGAAGATAGGCTCACATACTGATGTCAACTTGGCGATGAACCGACTGATGTACTGAATCTTTCCCAAGAATGCTCTGACTTCTTTTTCTGTTTCAGTGCAGGCATTTTGTGATTGCCTTGATCTTCTCGGAGTCTACCTCTATTCCGCCCATTCCCACTGTGTGACCAAGCAATTTCCCTGATGTCACCCCAAACACACATTTCTTGGGATTTAGCCGCAGGTTGTATCTGTCAACTCTTTGAAGGAACCTTTCCAGTGCTTCAATAAGCCCAACCATTGTCTCTGATTTCACCATCATGTCATCCACATACACCTAAATCTCTTTGTGCATCAAGTCGTGGAATAATGTAGTGGCCATCCGCTGATAAGTAGCTCCTGCATTCTTAAGTCCAAACGGCATTATCTTGTAACAATAAGTACCCCACTCAGTAACAAATGCAGTCTTATGTTTATCTTCCTCAGCCATGAGAACCTGATTGTAACCTGAAAACCCATCTGCAAATGAATACATAGCAGATAAAGCCGCACTATCAACCAAAACATCTATATGCGGCAGAGGAAAATCATCCTTCGGACAAGCCTTGTTGAGATCTCTGTAGTCTACACACATTCTGACCTTCCCGTCTTTCTTCGGCACCGGTACTATATTAGCCAACCATTCAGGATACTTTACTACTTCCAGGAACCCCACATCTATCTGTTTCTTAACCTCTTCTCTGACTTTCTCAGCCCATTCTGGTCGCATCCGTCGGAGTTTCTGTTTTACTGGCCTCATATTCGGATAAGTTGGTATCGTGTGTTGGGCAATGTTTCTGTCTACCCCAGGCATGTCCTCATAAGACCAAGCAAACACTTTGGCATATCTGACCAACACTTCTTCTAGTTTCTCTCTCTTCGGAGGTTACTTCGTTTGCAATCAGAATTTCCTTGGGGTTCTCAAGTGTACCCAAGTTAAATGCAGTAGTTCTGGCCGAACTGATATCAAATATGCTTGATTCGTGCAGAGCAAATGGAAATGACTCAGGCAAGTAAGCAAAAGAAATGTCTTTATTATTGGATAATGCGGAAGTACATTCAAACAAATCAGGAAGGTAAATGTCTTCATCATCTATAGACACTTCTTCCTCTGCAATCAGATCTTCCTCAGGCTTTTCGTCCTCTCCCAGAGTCAGGCTTTCCAACTTCATCAATTCTTCTTCCCAATTCTCTGCTTCCACAGCTTCTTTAACCAGCGGTTTCTCACCCAACAAATCCTGGAAGATCTCAAATCCCGGTACCACAATTCCATTAACTTCCACAGGTTCAGGTTCCCCTTGATATCCTGAAGCTTTCACAAAACATTCCATCAGTTTCAGGCCCTTTTTCTTGACCTTTGGTTTTTATTCATCAGACTTATACCCCAAAATTTCCGAGTGGTCTGTCCTCTGAAATCTGGCAATTTTGAACCTTCACCCGGTTCAAACTTAATTTCTCCATAATCCTAGCCACCCTAGGATCCACCCATTCCTCAAAAGTAGCTGACACCTGAAACCTTGTGAAAGGTTGTATCTCCAAGGCAGCCACGACATTATCTACCTCAGCCCGGATAGTAACAACTTCTCCCTCATACGGGAACTTGATCATCTGATGCAAAGTGGAAGGCACGCCCCCAAGTTTGTGAAACCAAGGCCTTCCCAACAATAAGGCAAAAGTGGCTGGGATGTCCAGCACTGTGAACTCAACCTCATCTTCAATCGGTCCTACCTTGACCATAGCCACAAAGGTACCCTCAACTCCCTTTTACTATCATCATAAGGCTTAATGGTCATACTGGAGGGGTCCAAGTCTGTTGCTTTCATACCTAATCTTGCCAGAATTTTCAACGGGCACACATTGATGGACGAACCGTCATCCACCATTACACATGAAGTTTTCTTGCCCCTCACTTCGGCCCTGATAAATAAAGGCCTATTATGATTCCTCCCCTCCGGCGGGAGTTCATCCTCAGAAAAAGATATCTGCAAAGCTTCTTTCTGAACTGACCCAACAAACATTGCAGGGTTGGCGTCTTCTGGTACCACAATTTTGCTCAAGGCCTCAACCATGGCCTGTCTATGCTCTCGGGATGCACATAACAGTTCCCAGATACTCACTTGTGCTCTAGTCTTCCTCAATTGCCTCAGCACTATATCCCCCTCAGTATTTTCTGCAGTCTCAACCACTTCTCTACCATCTGTCAAAACTCCCTTACCCTTCTCCGCCATATCATTGTAAAAGCGACCGCTACGCGTCATTCCCCTTACTTCTTCCTCATCACTGCTAGAGAAATCAAGCCAAAAGCTTTTCCCCTGCTCTGCCTCATCTTCACTAGTACTATCCCAGATTCCAAGGCAAAAGGCTTGAGGGTGGAAGGATTTTAGGACAAGGTCTTCTGGGAGGCCAGAATTGATCATGTAGATTGGTGGTGGGGGTAGTGCTCGGTAATTGGGTAAGGGGTTTCTGTTTGTGTCTGGTTTTCGGTTTCGGGGTCAGGTATCTTTTGGAGTCAATGAGGTCTTGGATCTCGTGGCGCAGTCGGGCACAGTTGTCAGTGTCATGGCCCTCTGCTGATGGAAAAAACAGTAAAGGTTGAGATGAAATGTGGTGGTGGTGGGTGGGTTTGGGATAGGTTTGGCTTCTAAAGGCTTTAAAAGCCCTTGCCTCTTCAGTTTCTCTAGCACTTTTGACAGGGGCCTTCCCAAGTTAGAAAACTGCCGGTTCCGGATAGCGGCAATCTCAGCAGAAACGGGCTTTGCTCCCGATGTTCCCCAATGGGCCTCCTGTTCAGACCATAGAATTTTCTATTCTCGGCCTCTTCTTCCTCAATGTCCATGACAGTTTCCCTCAACTGCCGAAAATCAGTAATCATGGAGGTCATCCTCCTCAGCTTCCCATAGATGGAGGGCTGGTGCCCTTGATGATCATTTTAATCTGGTCCTTCTCTGAGGGCCTAGTCTGCATTTTCAACAACTGACCCCTCCATCGGTCCACGTACTCCTTAAAACTCTCCTCCGATTTCTGCTTAACATTCTCCAGATCGCGGAGTGACAGATCGATCTCTAGGTCAGTGACATACTGCTTCAGGAAAGCATCAGCTAACTCCCTCCAATCTTCCTTACTTTCTTCTCCAAGCTGTGGTACCACACCACGGGAGCTCCTTCAAGCGACATTCCAAACATTTTCTGCACTTGGCGCTGAGACAGGCCAACTGAACTCATGACTGATACAAACTGTCGGAGATGCACCCTTGGATCCCCATTCCCGTTAAACTTAGCCATATCAGGCATCTTGAACTGTGCCGGCAACTGTTCCTCGAAAGTCAGTGTGTCATAATCCAGCAATCTTCATTCTTAACCCTCATCTTGCGGGTAACCGACTCAACCTGATCCCGAAGTTTCTGTAACTCTGCCTGAGACCCAGATACTCTGCCCGCTGCACTCTGCCATATCATCATCAAAAAGCGGGGGTATCATCCCCCAATCTGTTCGGAGATTCCTCTTGCCTCACATCCCAGAATTAACCCCAACACGAGACCCAGCTATACCAGCCATAGCAGTAGTCAAAGCTTGCAACTGTTCAGTGACCTTGGCGAGACCGTTCTCTAACTGATCCATACGGGACACCTCATTATCGGATTCACTCATACTTGTTCTTTTAGTGAGTCTTGTCTCTTCTCTAACCCAAACGGTATCTATGTTGTCTTTTTGAGACATAGACGGTGTTAACATGATATATGTATGCATGAGGTGCACGAGATGCATGTAACATAGATATTAAATCAATTAAAATTTTCAAACAAATCGGCCGTTATCATTTTAGAATCTTTCGGGCTAATGTCATAGGAGTGAACCCATTCTAGTTTAAATGGCCCAACGAGTTCACATCTATGACAATGAGCCCAACTAAATCCAAATGATAATGTTCCGAACACAAGCACAAAGTGGCCCATCAACACTTAGAAGCCTTTGGCCCAATCGTCATGAAATACGTTCTTGTCCCAGTTTAAATGGCCCAACAAGCCCATATCCCATGACAAATGGTCCAAATGGATCCAAACGACGATGTTCCTAAGCACAAGCATGAAGAAAGATAATGCAAACATAACGTAATAATTTCTACATAATGGCCCATCAACATTTCAGAAGCTTTGGGCCTAATAGTCATAAGGTACGAACTCGCCCCAGTTTAAATGGCCCAGCAAGTCCGCATTTTTCAATAGTCCAACTGCATCCAAATGAGGATGGTCCACAAGCACATACTCAAGGAAATAATTGTTACTTTAGCCAACCCGGTCTATGGGTGGGTTAGCAAGAGTATAGACAAAGGCTCTCACCGGCGAAGGATGGCCCACAACCAGGTTTCCCCACTCAAGGGTTCGAGCAACCAAGTGAGTGCACCCCTTTTTATACACTAAGGTACGTGCCAATGAGCTATGGTGTGTGACGGACTGTCAGATGGATTTCCCGTTGTAGATTCCCCAGAGGGAAGGTGGAGCGAGGCTCACTTAAATACCCAAGCCTCTTAGGCTCTTATCGCTTGGTGTCAGGAATAAACAACGAGTCCTCCAAATTAGTCCATCACAAAAGGCTACGAGTAAATGGCTATCTAGGTTCCTTCACAGCTTTTCCTTCTAGAAAGGTAGTGAGTGAAGGAAGACACCAAACCATTACCTAGCCTTAAAATGCCTTTGATTAAACCCTCACTTTATCCACTATAGACACGGTCAATTAAAACATAAATCCAAACATTACAAGACAATATTTCGGGGCCAATTCTCTATCCCCAGTGGAGTCGCCAGACTGTGGGAACACAGGATCTGGGCGACGCATGCTGTTCTAGGCTCGCGGGCCTAGTCGGGAGTACGGAGTAGCCACGAGGGACTAAACCGGAGAGTAATGGAGTCGCCACCCGGTGTGAACTGGGGAAAATGAGATTTAAGGCCGCACTCACCCCTCGCAAGGGAAGACCTCAAACCGTTGGGTTCGGAATGGTCCCTTACTTATGCCACTTGTAATGAACAGGATTTATGTGAATAATTTAATCAGGCTTAAGTATCACTTATTTCCAAGAGTATCATGCTTTAAATTCACAGGTAACAAAATAAAACTTATACATACATTTCCACATATCTCACATCTAAGAACACCCATGCCTGAAAATACTCAAAAGTAACAACGAACATACAAACTTCATTCAGCATATCATATTCAGGACAAAAACATTATACATGGCGTCTGATTAAAAAATCATCTAAGAAACAATTATAATGGTATGTGAGAATATGTCTCAGTTCAGCAGTGTGTTCACGTTCGTGTTTGTAGCGTTCGTAAACGCATTCGAACGGTAAACAGAGGTTCGCGTTCGTATGGCGTTTGATAACGCATTCGAACGGAAATGAACAGAATGCTCATGTTCGTATGCGTTTGTTAATGCGTTCGAACGGAAAATGAAACAGAATGCTCACGTTCGTATGGCGTTCGTGAACGCGTTCGAACGAAATGAGACCTGTGCATGATAAGGCAAAAATGCATGCGCGTTCGAGTTGCGTTCGTAACGCGTTCGAACGGGAACGAACCTGATGCATGAAATGGGATGCAATATATAAACAACAAAATAAAGGAGCGCGGCAAATACTGCCGTAAAGGTGGCCTTTTGGGGCTCTTGGTCTCTCAAAGAGAGGACCTTTAGACCAACATACTAAGCCCATGCGCGTAATCAAACACATGAAATAAAGACAACAAAGTGTAGGACTTCGTATGCCCAATTGAACGTACATTCAACCCAAAACACACTTCGTCCAGCGCGGCGAAGTAGTAGTCGTAGTAGTGTCACAAAGGTGGCCTTTAGGGCTCTTCGTCTCTCAGATAGGGACCTTTGGACTAACTCACTAAGCCATGCGCTCGATCGCATCATACATACAAAAATAGAGCCAATCATATCAAAACCAAGTATGCCCGATTGAACACATCTTACATCCAATCCGAACACACATCAACCGGCGCGGCAAAGCATCGTGGTAAAGGGTTTTAACCCCTCCCCATAAGGGATCTTTCATTCCACTTACTAAGCCCATGCGCTTGATTGAACCATGCATAAAAAATAAAGACAATAATATCAAACTAAGTATGCCCGATTGAACGTATCTTGCATCCAACCGAACACACATCAACCGGCGCGGCAAAGCATCGTGGTAAAGGGCTTTTACCCCTCCCCATAGGGGATCTTTCATTCCACTTACTAAGCCCATGCGCTCGATTGAATCATGCATAAATAAACAACATACAGAATTCAAGTGACGAAAAATAAACAAAAGCAACACAAAACAAAAAGAGGGTGCCGTTTACTCAAGCGGTACGTGGAGTTGTGTCCCGAGTACAGATCATATTACCGTCCATTCGGAATCGGCTATGAAATTTATGTCCGGTTTCCATCCGATATACCGCGAGAGTTGACACGTCTCTCATTTTATTCCACAGCCACAACATACTACATCTCATAATTCATGCATATTTATCTACTCAAGGGCCACAACATGCATTTCAACATGACAATCATGCAAGTAATATTTAATAAATAATACAAAAAAAACGAGTGTGAAAGATACCCTCAGGTCTAACCTTTTTGCCAACTTTCAGGCTTGCGTTTCACGGACGTCGGAAGGGTACAGCTCCTCAACTTCTCCGGTTCACTGGTTTAGCGTCCTAGCTCACTGCTTTGCTGTTTTGCTTGCGGTTCGAACTCCGTTCTGCTCCTGTTCGGCCTCTGTTTTGCTGCTCACTGCTCAGGCCACCTTTTTGATGTTTCAATGAATGTTCCAAGTTTGTGTGGTTCTTAGTGCAGTTGTGTGTGATTATTTTTAAGATTATGAATGCAGTTTTATGTTACTGTTTTTAAGGTTTTTAGGGACTGTTTTAAGAGGATTTGGGCTGCTGTTTAAGGTGATTCAAGGGCTGTTTAGGCGTGTTTTAGGGGGTGTTTCAGTGATTGTAAGGGCTGTATGGGGGGATGTGTTCTCGGTGAAGGAGGGGAGTGTTTTGATTCGGCTAAGGGTTATTGCTTGTGGTGGTCTCGCTTTGAAGGATTTTGGTGTTCTGGATTCGGCTAAGGGTGAGTTTGGTTTGTTTTGGATTCGGCTATGAGGATAGTTGCTTGTTGTGGATTCGGCATGGAGGAGATGGTTAGGGCTCTTTGTTCTCTTTTTTGTATATGTCAAGTGTTTTTTTTTGTCTTGGGCGTGTATTAGAGAGAGTGGAGAGATGGTGTGGCTAGGTTAATGCATGTTTATATAGAAGAGAGCTAGGGTTGCCCTTGTCTCACAAGGAAGAGATCTAGTTTCCAAATTAGGAGTCCTAAGGATGGTATACACAAGATTGAGGGGGGACAAAATATTTTAAATTAGGAAGTCAACTATTTTAAATTGGTAGATGTCTTGTTAGATTAGGAAGTCAAATATATGATTGGCTTTAATTGGTTAGGATTGATTTTAATTAGGTATATCTTCTTTTTAGTTTTAGTATATTAATATATTCAAATTATTTAAATAGGCATGATTTTAGTTTAAGTTTGGTAAATGTTTTATTTAATTGGTAAATGGTTTTAAAATTTTATTTAATGTTTAATGTTTAAATTAATATTTATTTATTTAATTTGGGATGTGTTTTATGGGCTTTGGGGGCTAAATGGGCTGGGGTGTGAGGCTAGCAGCAAAACCAGAATTACCGACACCGTTCGAACGCTTCCTCGAACGCGACACGAACGCCCGCAATCTGTTTGTCGTTAGAACGCATTACACGAACGCAGAACGAACGAAAACAGTGATGAACCTTGTTTATTTGAATTTCCCCTTCCGATATCCGTTTCCCGCGGCTTTCGTGACTCAAAAGGTAGTGCCTCCAATGAGACTCATCATCGGGTTTCACATGCAAAAATGCAATGCCTTACAATCAGTTTTATTAAAGAGATTTCAGATGGAGTTTTCAAAAAAGAGATTTCATATGAAGTGATTTTTCTAAAACTTTAGTTTTAAAGACTTAATGATTTGATTTGAGTTTTTCAGTTTCATGTCCACTCACTTAAATTGAATAGTGATCTAACCCCACCCCCAGTTTTCTTTGGTTGCAGGTTTTCGGAGTCCACCAGTTCAGAGTCAGAGATGATAAGATTTCAGTCCGAGTCAAAGTAAAGTTGCATGTGTACACTAGATTTGTATTAGTCATTATAATTGTCTGTTAATGTTTTGTAAAGAGAAATATATTTGAGTATACAGTTATGAGTAATAAAATTTGTTGAGTTGGGCTATAGTCCATGTGCATGACTTTATATTTAGATGGTTTATAATACAGTAAGAAATTCAGAGGTTAATGGGGTTAGTACTGCTATCCCATGCCGGTAACATCTTCCAGATTCGGGGATGTTAAAAATCCATGGAAAATCAAAGGAAAATTCAAGAAAAAAGCTAAGGAATTGGAGGATTAAAGGTAATCTACCATAACTCTAAGCTTGGAAAATTAGTTTCTTGTTTCTTGAGTTTTTAAAAGGGTTCTAGGGTTCTTTTGATTATGAATTTTTGGGGCTTTTGTTTGTGGTTGATGGAGATGGATGCAATTAGTGTAATTAGTATCCAATTTGATCAATTGTTGATGAGTTTCTATTCTATATTGTTATGACCACTCTTGTGACACCTAGAATTGTTCTTGGGTTGTTCATATGTGGTGAATTTGGTTAGCGTTATGATTAATTAGATAAATCTTGAAAATTTGGATTTAAAGCATGAAAATTAGAATTTTTGGTTTCTGGATCAGATTCTGCAAAACTGGAAATTATGTGATGAATTTGATGTCATATGAATGTAATGGATGTGTTTTGGGAGTTTGAACAATTTCCGGAAAGTTTTTTCGAGTTGAAATAAGCGAAAACGGCCAAAAACGGCGTTACCGGGTGACTTTTGAGTGAATCGGTTGACGGCTGCCCAAACAGTGAATCTGTCACTGTTCGGGCAGCCCATGAACTACCCTGACACTATTGGGGCTGACCTGGGTAGTTTCCATAAGTGTCAGGTAGTCGGTTCGGTCAAAAACGTGTTTTACATCATTTTGCGGAAAAATGATTTCCGTAAAAGTTTCACGACATTTCAACCTTATTTATGTTGATAGATGATATTGAATAAATAGGTTTACGTGAAATATGAATAAATTATTCATATTAGATATTGAATAATTTATTCGCTAATTTGAAAAAGTTTTAAATTACGATTTCGCCCGAACCACGCTTCCGTTGCGCCCATCGCCCAAAACCCCAACATACGTCTTAATCCAAGATCGTTGATAGTGTGAGGATAAGAATCAGTTCAAGACCAAACTAGGAGTCACATGAATGAGACTAACCTTGGAGGTCTACCTAATGAAATTATAAAGGCCAAGATCGTCGATAGTGTGAGGCTGGAGTAAATGTCATAGGATCCACTACCCGCTTTGAAATTTTGATAGTCAAATTTTTATTTTTCCGTTAAGGGAGATTACGAAATTACTTAAAATAGTGTGAGGAAACTAATAGATTTAAAATTCCATAATCAATTAGTGTTATTATTTTGAAATGAAAAATATTCTGCTATTGTTTAAAATATTATCTTGTGGAAGGCTGCCGCATATCTATTGATGCGACTTTTGGATTCTAAAAAACTAAAAAGAGCCAAGAACTATTTCAAATGGAAAATGAACATCCGTCTTGTCTTATATTTTGAAAAGTTAACCTATGTAACTATCAATCAACTGCCTATTGAAATCGATCATGACTCCACTCTTGAAGAGAGAGAAACTTTTGAAAAGTGGAAGGATGATAACCTTATGGTCAAATCCTACATTTTAAGATCGATGGTTTAAGATTTGTTGAGATAGTACATAGATGTACCAGATGCTTGGAGCATTATACTAACACTCAAGGATTTTTTCGAGGCAAATCAAGAGATAGAGATATATTGGAGGTCTAAGGAATTGTTTCATGCTACACTCAAGGATGGAGGAGTTTTCAGCATTCATGTTTTGAACATGATCGACCAGATCCAGTATTGGAACAACAGGACATTGTGATTGATGAATGGCTAGGATGTAATTTGATTATGTCTTCTTTGTCTGGAACTTGAGCTGGTTTTGTGTTAAACTTCCATATACACTCAATGCAAGCCAGCTATGAAGAACTTCATAACATGTTACGCATAAAGGAACATGATTTGAGGAAAGGCAACCCACTTTATACCTCCATGGTGGAGCTGACTCTTCAAAGACTTCTGAGAAGTCAAAGAAAATCAAAATGGGGAAGAATAAGATTTCAAAGAAAAACTCCAAGAAGCGCAAATTTGGAAAACTGCAAGTAGCTCATGATTAATGTCTACATTACAAGAAGTCTGGACACTGGAAGAAGGATTGTCTAGAGCTAAAAGGAAAAGCATGACCATCATGTACGCTTTGTATTTTTCTTATTATTGACATCTCATGAGCTTTAGATGCAAATAGTGGATGTGTGTTAGACACGTGCAATCCTACTAATATTTGCAACTTGATGCAGGTCATGAGGGTTAAAAGAAGGTTAAATAAAGGGAGATCCAACTTAAAGTTGGAAATGGCGAGAAATTGGATGTCAATACTATAGGAACGTTTTTTCTAGATCTCCCTAATGGATGTAAATTAGATTTACATGA
Source organism: Zanthoxylum bungeanum (assembly GCA_019454045.1). Taxonomy (NCBI): domain Eukaryota; kingdom Viridiplantae; phylum Streptophyta; class Magnoliopsida; order Sapindales; family Rutaceae; genus Zanthoxylum; species Zanthoxylum bungeanum. The sequence goes on along the minus strand of SKCR01034242.1, from coordinate 70,436 downwards.
CTGTTACTATGTACTCTCACTTATAAGACAAATAATATCATTGCCAATATTAGATAAAGAGGGATAAAAAAAAATTAAGGATGGAACTTTATGTTTATATGATAAAGACAACCATTTGATATGTTAATGTTCTTTATCTAACGGTCACTGTATTTTGGAAACATATAGAGATATCTTTAATGTAGAAGAAAATACAAATAGGAGATCTGAATTAAATAATACTAAATTATGACATATGAGATTGGGCCACATAGGTGTTAGACGTCTATCAAAATTGGTAAAGGATGGTTTGATTGAAAATATTACCTTAGATCTTTATCCGATTTATGAGTCATATATTTAAGGGAATAAGACAAAGGCCCCATTTCTTGGTGTTAGACATCGTGCTGGAGATTTATTGGAGCTAATACACATCGATGTGTGTGGTCCATTAAATCATGCCGCTCATGATGGTTCAACATACTTCGTGACTTTCACAGATAATAAGTCTAGATTTGGATTAGTCTATTTGATGAGACATAATTCAGAAATATTTGACAAGTCAAAATATTCTGAAACGAAGTAGAAAAAAACCAGTAAATTCATCAAATGCCTTCGATCAGATCGAGGCGGTGAATACATGAGTGAAGAATTCAGAAGTTATTTAAGGGATAATGTAATTCTTGCCCAATATAGCCCACCCGGAACACCTCAACACAATGGTGTGTCTGAGCGTAGAAATCATACTTTATTGGATATGGTACGATCCATGATGAGTTATACATATCTTCCTTATTACCTTTGGGGTTATGTTATACTTACTACTGCTCACATACTTAATAGGGTTCCATCGAAAGTTGTTTCTATGACCCCTATCAGATATGGTTCGGTAGAAATCCAAGTCTTAAATATTTAAAGATTTTGGGTTGTCCTACATACGTTAGAGTTGCACAGCGGGATAAACTAGCACCCAAAGGGTATAAATATAGGTTCGTTGGATATCTTGAAAACTCTTTAGGATATAAATTCTATGATTATGAGCAACGAAATGTATTTGTTGTTTGCTTTGTCACTTTTCTTGAAAATGATTTTTTGAGAAATAATGGGAATTTTAGAAAGATCGAACTTAATGAGTTTGATCCCAACAGTAAGGAACCAAAGATGGAACCAGAGATCCAATTAGGTGAAGGATCTATAACACAAGTTCTACGTAAGTCGAATAGAATATCTAGGTATCCTGAGAGATTATTTTTGATATCTGATGTGAGCCTTAATGTTCTCCTTTTGGAGGAAACAATCCGACTACGTATAAAGAAGCAATATTGGATATCGATTAGGGAAAATAGCAGGAAGTCATGAAATCTGAGATGGATTCTATGCATGAAAATCAAGTATGAGACTTAGTTGAACTTCCTGAAGGAGTTAAACCTATTGGTTGTAAATGGGTTTAAAACATGAAGCGAGTGCCCGAAGGAAAAGTTGAAACCTTTAAGGCCCGACTGGTAGCGAAAGGTTACACTCAACGTCCTGGGATTGACTATGAGGAAAAATTCTCACCAGTAGCCATGATAAAATCCATTAGGATTCTTTTAGCCATTGTTGTATATCACGACTATGAGATATGGCAGATGGATGTGCAAACCGCTTTCCTAAATAGATTCCATGATGAGGATATCTATATGGAACAACCAGAGGGTTTCATATCCAGTGAGACTTCAAACTTGGTTTGTAAGCTCCAGAAGTCTATTTATGGATTTAAACAGGCATCCCGAAGATGTAATCGTCATTTTGGTGAGATAATTAGATTATATGGATTCATCAAGAACGATGAGGAACCATGTGTTTATAAGAAAGTGAATGAGAGCATGATAGTTTTCCTAATTTTGTATGTAGATAACATCCTTATCATAGGGAATGATATATGATTGATGCAAAATATGAAAGCCTACCTTTGTAAGAACTTCTCCATGAAATATATGGGTGAAGCTTCCTATATACTAGGTATAAAGCTCTACCGGGATAGAGTTAGGAAGCTTATAGTGTTATCACAATCGACAGACATAGATAAATGTTAGATTGGTACGGTTTTACTAACTGCAATGTAGTAAATGTACCTTTCCAATATGACATACATCTTTCGAAGAAAATGAAACCTCAGACTGAGGAAGAAATAGTTAGAATATCTAAATTGCCATATGTTTCTTGTATTGGAAGCATCATGTATGATATGTTATGTACGAGGCCTGACATGAGTTTCGGCGTCAGTGTGACTAGCTGATATCAATCTGATCCAAGCAATGATCATTGGACAACAATGAAACATATCCTGAAATATCTTAAGGGTACTAAGGATAACTTTTTGATATATAGAGAAAATGAGCTACAATTTAAGGGTTATACAGACTCCGACTTCTAGGGAGATTCAGATGATAGAAAATCTACATCCGGATACATATTTACCCTTAATGGTGGTGCAGTTAGTTGGCGATGTTTAAAGCAAGGCTCAACAGCTGATTCCACCACTGAGGCGGAATTTATAGCGGCTTCAGAAGCTGCTAAAGAAGCGATTTGAATTAGAAATTTTATCACAGAACTTGGCGTTATGCCTAGTATTGCGGATTCGATCCCACTGTACTATGATAATAGCATAGCCATTGCGCAGGCTAAGGAATCGAGGGCGCATTCCAAGTCTAAACACATGGAAAGGAAATACCGCGTAATTAGAGAGATTATTGAATGAAAAGACATAATGGTCTTGAAGGTTCAAGGACTAGACAACATAGCAGATCCGCTTACTAATGTCTTACCTCCTAAGTTATTTGATAAATATTTGGAGGAGATGGGACTGCGGTACCATCTAGATTGGCACTAAGCAAGTGGGAGTTTGTTGGAGTTGGTGCTTGGAGCGCAAATCCGATTAATGTATTGTACATTTTATTATTTATTAATAAAATAACTACATTTTCATTTCATACATTATTATTAGTATTGTCATTATTCATATTAGATTGATGTATAAATATGCTAACAATGACATCGACCTAAGAATAGTTTTATAGTAATACTGGATACTACGTGGTCTGACATTGGGATAATATTACTATTATAAATTATTCTTAAAGTAAATATTCATAGTCTTTGATTTTGGAATACGGTCGAATTCTTATAACCTAGAAGACTAACATATGTCGTATATTGGAATTGGAGTTCCAATAGTTTAACCTGATGTACCATGAGCTTTGGAAGCTCGTATAGACATGTTGGTATTGGTTGGACCGAATACTGAATGACTCACAAATGATTCCTAAAAGTTATAAGTGCACACCACCATCGATAGGAATCTCCTCGAGTCGAGTAGCATATTTAATCCTTTGACTATAGGATAGTATTGATTTTATGTGATATCCCTCACACTTTGATGTCATGTATGTCAGAAACCTTTCATGGTCTGGCCTCTAGATGTTCGTTGGATGTGGACCGATGCACTCGTTACTCAAGTGCGAAGCAAGATAGAATTTGTCATCTCGTATGTGTACCATAAAGGATTTAGATATCCATGTAAGTAAGTTAAGATTCTTAAAACTTTAGCCAAAGTCGATCACCTTGGGTGGATCGCATTTATCGGAAATGGTTTCTGATTAGTTGTAAAGAATCGTGGACATGTCGACATGAGATGTGCACCTCGAAAACTTGACGGTGTATTCTATGTTTCCTAAGGACAATTCGGAAAGCCTACGACAGATGGATTGATAAACATATGAGATGACCTCGATTTGTATAGTTCAGAAAGGTCATTCGTGTTCTTCGTGAATTCGGAGGTGGCCGAATTACGTACATATTAGCTAGGCTTATATGACGAATGTGTCTGAACTTAGAGAGTCCCAGTATGAAATGTACGTGTTAAGCACTTGGGCAACCGATTAATTTTGATAAAAGATAATATTCGATATTATAATTATCAACTAAGATAATCATGTGTTTTTGGATAACATTGATTATTTACTTTGGCCTAATTGGATTAATTCAACAATTACACAAGGGCTTAATTGTAAATTCATAAATATATAATTATAGGTGTTTTTGGATTGATTTGATTGGTTTAAATCGAAGTGGAAGACATGTAATCCATTAATTAAGTTTTGTCTTAATTTAATTTGATTCAATCAAAGTGGTAGACAAATGTGATTAGTAACACCTATCATATTTGAATAAATTAGATTAAGCCCACATAAAAGTTGATTAGAACTTTTATTAATTAAAAATTATCTAAGTTTTGCTATAAATAGCAAGTTTGAGCAAGGTTTTAATTAAGCTTGTGAAAGCTAAATACAAGTAATTCTTGGAGAAATTAGCCTAAGTTAGAGAAGTATTTTGAGAAGCTTTGGAAGTTCTCTATAACATTTCATCTAGGAGAAATAAAGATTAGATCTTGGAGTGAAGCTTGCTAGCATTGGAATCAAGATTGGATCTTGGAGTTAAGCTTGCAAACCTTGGAAGTTCTCCAACTATTTCAACAAATGAGACAGAGATTGGATCTTTGTATCAAGTTTAATAGGTAATGTTTGTGTTGGGATTTCTACGGTCCCGAGGATCGAATAAAGCGATGAAACATAAGTGCGAATACATCAAAGAAATTGAGGAATACTTACATCGATCGGTTGAGGCGATGCGTCGAAGAAAAAAAATTATTTTCTCCATCCAATGTGGTCTCGGCAGTGAGCAGATTTTTGAGCTCCAAATTTTCGGTCACCACCTCCAAGTGTGCTCCAAGCTCCAAGCTTCTCGAATGGTGATTCCAAGCTCACAAGTGGGTTTCCCTATCACCTTTGTATGTCTCCATTATATGCTAGCACTCTTGATTTTGCAACAAAATCATCATCTTGCTTCTCATTAGCTCACGGCAGTGGGCAAAACAGAAGAAGAAAAACTGGCCTTGAGGCCGTGAGAGAGAGGGTGAGGTTTTTGGCTCCAAAACCGTAAGTAATGAAGAAAAGAGAGAGAAGTGAAGTGTTGGTTGTTGGCAAAATGTGAATCTAATACACTTATTTTATTTTCCAAAAATCAATTAATTGATTTACCAAATTTTTGGCTTTCCAAAAGTCAAAGGCTTTAAGCCATCCAACAACTTCCATCAACTATTCACTCAATCAAGTGACAAGTTGTCACATCAATCAAAGTGACAAGTGATTTGACGCTTGATGTGACTTGCGGGCCGCACTTGAATTTGAAATGCGAGTGCGCTCGCAAACACTCTCGGGCTCGGGTTCGCTAATTCCAAATTAACGAATTTTCCGTTGCGACGCAATTAAATAATTATGCCTAGCAAAATCACTATTCACGTCGCTAACGAATTAATTCTAAATTAACTCGTTCGCCCGAATTAAATTCTAAATTTAATTTCGCGTCGAAATCCAATTTCGTATAATATATCGAATATATTATTTTATCGATTAATTCCAAATTAATCGTTCTCTCTCTTTCAATGATATTTTATCCCAGATAAAATATCTCCGTAATTAATCCTAGATTAATTTTCTCTCTCTACTAATTAATCCCAGATTAATAAAGAGTGAGTCATTCGTCATCGGCGAATCTTTGGGAAGCGACCCATGAGATCCCTGGATATATTGGCAGTAAATCCGGTCGTCGGACTATCCGAACATGTAAATACCTAGTACTATGTTTTTACCGATTTACAAGACATGGTTGGCTTCTAGCAAAGCGCCATGCCTACCCAATTCTCCATAAATATCCTTATAGGAATATATAATCTATATCAGGCGTAGTATACGTAGTATTGCGTATTTCGATCCAGTATCGGATGTCACATGCTAGGCCTGGGGCTGGAATTGTGTCTGCCTCATACGAATCACATATCGGATCTCTGGTAACTAGTCTCTATAATCGGATATACATGACCTAGTCATAATATCCCGATAGCTGTAGTATATAAGAGAACCAGTCCCGTATCCTACGTGACCATCATATCCACTATGACTGGAGTGATACTTCTGTCTTGACATCACACCCAACACACTATGATTCTCAATATACCCAGCAGAGGCGTACACAGAACCTGTTAAAGCCCTGGACGATCTAAAACCAAAGTATATTAATTGTCGTAAGTATTAGCGGTGCAAGTCTCAGGTTAAGACCAAATACACCTACCCTGATTCGGACTTCCATAGACACATAGTCATACTACCAATGGAATTCTGAGGGGTCTATCCAGAGCGAAGCTGTTTTCCATACCATCGGTAAAACACAACCTCCTACTACACTTGCATGAGTATCTTATACCCAAATATATGAGAACTATGTCGTTATGCCCTCACAACGCGCACAAGTGTAATACTAGTCTTTTCCGTATTATCGATGTCCAATCTTGATAATACTCTGACTAGGGATATTTAATGATTAAACCTTCGTGGATTGATACTGTCTCATATCATCTCAATGCAGGAACTAATCATAAGGACCTTCTATCATTTATACATCTTGGTGATCTAATCACAAATGATAACAGAGCAATTTCCTTTGTCACATAGTTAATTTGTACAACAACACCATGATCTGTACAAATAGTGACGCTATGGGTCATAACTGTCCAACAGTTTGATCATCTCTAAGCTATCTTCTTGTAACACCCCGGTAACCCCGACGACTACTAAATTATGGATGGCATTATACATGATGAAAATCATGTTCAAGCATCAATGGACTCACGAAAATAATTTTCGGACATTCGACAGATCTCTCGCAGTTCTGATATGGAATTCATTTTAAGATTAAAACCGGACAGCCCGTAGTATTTGAACCGTAACATTTTCATACAAACTTTAATTTTTATGAATTTAATATCGTCGAAAAGCTAAGATCGAGTACAACTTCCGCGTTGAATATATTTCTAAATTCGAACCAGAAGTAGGTAAAAAATATAACTCAAAAATTCGGATGAATAGTATATGTGGACCTATCTACGTGGACCTATCTAGAGAATTCTACATTTTTCTCCAAAATTCTGATTTTTCTTCAAATCAAGACATTATAAATTAGCCCCTATTATAAATAAGGGGTACTATTCATTAATCCATAATATTTGAGAGAAACGTGAGAAAGAAAGAAGAATGAAAGAAGAGGAAACAAATACAAATCCTCATATAACAAGCTAACAAGAAGAATAACAACCATGGGAGACTTGATGGATGAATGAAATCAAATAAGATGAGGTAAGGCCATCATGACCCAACATTTGAATTGTGAAATTTTGATAAGTTGATGTTATGCAGGTGTTATGAGCATCTTAGTGATTCCATTAAGATGTGTATTGAACTAAGAAAACTAAATTATAAAGAAATGGCCAAGTTTATAAAACCTAGATATTGAGCTAAGTAAGATTTACAATGTTAAAGAGTTGTCTTGATGAAAGAATGTTGGTGTAAAGAAGTGCTTGTGTGAAGGTTATGGTATGAGGGTGTTGAAAATGCATTTGGGAATATTAGTATTGAAGAGATGATGTTTTGGACCTGAAAAAAGGCGGACGTCGCGATGCGTAACAAGTAATGGCCTCTGTTTTAGTTCTACTCGTGTAAGCGTCGCGACGCGAAACATGGGAAGCTTTCTGCCTCAGTCCTATTCTAGTGGGCGCCGCGACACGCAACGTCTGGCATCACGATGCGTGGCCATTTTACAGGATCAATTTTAGTCATTTCATTCTACATCCAATTTTTTAATGTTAAAGGCCACCCTAAGAGTTTTGTATCAACACATATACACACTTTATAACAAGTCGCAAGTATAATACGTCATGTGATATTTATAGATGTGTTGATTTGAGAAACTTAGTTTAATTCCAAAACATGATTCACACCTTATATTCTAATGGAATTCTCGATATAAAACATGGTAGAACCACAATATTCTTCGACGAAACAAAGAAATATCAATCAGATCCAAAACTCTGTGAGTGAGCACTCTCTTTCTAAGTTGACTTTTCATTTATATTATTTCACGTAAAGACTTATTTTTACGCATATAGGGCGTTAGCTGATTTTATTACAGTTATTTCATGAAAGAGAATGTTTTAAAAAGTATGATTTTAAAAGCATGATTTTATGATTTTTGGAGGCATATGGGAAAACCCCACCTCAGGCTGTAATTTATGGAATTGAAGGATAACATGTGCACATGTAGAGCATGACTGGGGGAACGACGATACGTAACGCCCCTAGATCCTAGATTCAGGGCTAAGGGGACGACAATACATAACGCCCCTAAACCTTAGTCTCAAGGTCAGGTAGTAATATTGATCAACACTTCTGGCTCTAGTTTAGTGGCTTGGGGGACGACGATATGTAACGCCCCAAGACCACTAGTTTAGGCGTATGGGGGGATGGAGATACGTAACGCCCTCATGCGTCAGGTTTTCTACAAATATTCAGATACATGGATTTGAGAAGATAAGATTTATCAAAGAGTTTTCAAGAGCAACTGTTTTATAAGGAATTTAGAGTTTTACAGAAAGAAAGGTCTCTAGAAAATTTGACAGAAAGAGATTTGATTTTCAGAAAAGAAAAAGTTTTTGGAAAAGATATTTCTCTGGAAAGGTTTCAGTTTTACAACAATAAATTTCAAAAGTATTTTTTATTTTTTTTTATTTTACACCGTCCACTCACTAGATCGTTCAAACGATCTAACCCCCTACCAGTTTCTTGTTTTTCAGGTTACTCAGAGGACGAGCTCGAGATGATGGATATTGATGGCAATCACTAAAGGGTTTGAGTCCACCAGGTCATGTACAGAGTTTCAGCACTGTCGGTGTTAAGTAAAGCTGATTGTCAGTCATTTATATAAGTCTTATAATGAGCCAAGAGTGTTTATAAACAGAGTTGTAAAAATGAACAATGTTGAGTATATAGTACAAGTATTAAAGTACAATATGTGTTGCCGTATTAGGCAAATGTCCCTTTGTATGAGTTCGTGTTGACATGAGTTTGGTAGTGTGGTTCACAGTCAGAGGCTCAGGGGGATAAGATGACATATTCCCTGCCGGTAGCATCTCCGGAAGGGGGATGTTACAGTTCTTCATTAGTGAGTTTTCATTAGTGAGACATATAGTGATGAATTATGTATTGGATGCATGATCACATAGCTTAAAGTTGAAATAAGGCTAATGAATTGTGTTAGGATGCTTTGGAAGTATAAACACAATATACCTGTAATTAGGTCAAATATGTTCATGTTGGACATGAAACAATTAATAAGAGTTGGAACTCTAGATTAATGCTTAGAGCTATAGCTACCATTCTAAAATCACTTGACCACTTTTGGGTGAACTAGAATTGTTCATGAGATATTTCATAGTGAGATTCTTAATTGGTTTGTGTTTTGATTCAAACAAATGCATATGTATATTTAGAATACATGTATATTAGTTGTATAACGTGTGTTGTCGTTGATTTTGATGTTAAAATTGGTTTTAAGGTGTATTGAAATGATAGGAGAAAATTGGAAGTGTTTAGGATTGATTTGAAGGTTGACATTGCTCACTGCACAGGGGAGTGTAGCGACACTGCCCTTCCAGCATAGCGACACTGAGCATTAGACATCTGGGCGTCGCGACTCTCAACCTTTCGCATCGCGACTCTGGGACATTGAGTTCTCGCACATTGTTCTTGCAGATTTGGGCGTCGCGACTCCCATTCCTCCGCGTCACGACACCGAGAGCTGATGAACACTAAAACTTCATTTTCTCCATTCCGGAGTTTCCAAACTCCGATTTGGTCCCCGTTTTTCTACGGAATCATATCAGAATGTAGTTTTCATTAAAATATTTTAAAATACACATATCCCTGATATCCTTGGGTTAGACCCACTTCCGCTGCGCGAGACACCGATCTGAACCTAGAGATTTCACAACCACCCCAACATATATGTCTTTAAAGAAAAATGATATTTACACATAAATGATCATATAATTATGCACATAAAAGGTAGAAACAAACATATATATATATATATATATATATATATATATATATCCTATAGTTAAATTATTTTTATTTTATTTTTTAATATTTATGTGTTTATTTATGTAAGAATATCATTACTCGTCTTTAAATATATGTCTATCTGTTCTATATACACAAACGTATATTTTTCCATGAGCTGAAAAGAATATTCGGGCTACATTTGCTATTTTATTCTACAATAGCAGTAAAAACAATAATACTGTGTGTATAATATTCTTAGCATGGTCGTTTGTATTCACCAAAGATCAATGGGGATTTTTTTTTTTTTTTTTTTTTAGTACACATAGTTATATTAAGAATTGCGCTAAGAGTTGTGCAATCATTATTATTCTTGTAAAAATCATAACATATCGGTATTAATGGGTAGATCTGGCCACCGATTCCATAAGAATGTGGAACAGGTAATCGGAACTGAACCGAACAGTTCCGATTTATTTTTAAAAAAAAAATTAATTTTAAAAAGTAGAAATTAAATTTTAAAGAAATTTTTAGTTGGATATTATTATCAAATAAATATAATAAAAAAATTATCTATTTGAATTTATTAAATTAAATTAAAAATAAAATTTAAATTTAAATTTATTTGAATTTTAATAGTGGGTCGGTTAGTAAAATCCGCTGAGACCAGTACATGTCGTATATCGTGACTTGGTCCGATGGTTTATTCCAATGAACCATGATGTAACACTCCTAGTGCGGAGACGTTACCGGCATGTGATGGATCCTCAGCACCACCATAAGCCTCTTACTATCATTAAACTTTCTTAACTATTCTTTTGACTATATTACTATAATAGACAGTTATTAAATTATTTCTTAAACCAAGTAGTGTTGAACGAACAACTCACACTTTAAATAAATACTTATACCTCATATAAATAACATTATATACCTTTAGACTTGACTCACAACGACATATATGCATTCTATCTGAATGCGAACAAAAAACTTAGCATGACAGACCTATACTCTAGTGACTACAGTAAACTCCATTCCTCGATCTTTAGGCTCATGTGCTGTTATGGCTCACCAGATAAAGCTACCTGCAAAACAAACTATGGAGTTGGGGGGTCAGATTGTTTGAACGACCTAGTGAGTGGATACTAAAAAAAATAACAAAACCACAAGAAAAATCGATAACATATCTATAAACCATTTTTCATGCATGTACTGTCAAAAACATATCAAGCGCTCAACGCCCAAGTCGCGCACATAAACTGAGCGAGGAACGAACGATCCCTTGTCGACAAGGTAGCGGGTCATACCATTTCAAATGGATGAGACACTAACGATCACCCCGGCGGAAACATATGATGAGTCGTAAAAACATAAAAATATGCAACGAGCGTCGAGGCGGAAATATAACAATGATCGATCATCTCAGCGGAAACATATAGATAGCTCAGAAATCATAAAAGTAGTAAATAAGCACTGAGAAGGAAGCATAAAAACCTCATACCCGTTCCGGTTCGATTTCGGTTCCGAACCGAAACCGTGACCGGGTCTACTAATGGGAGAATTTTCATGGCTATTGACTCTTTAATACAAGAAATTTGTAATGAAAATTTTGAGAAGTATACACTGGAAAAATGAACTTCACTGATATTGATATTAGGCTAGTGACATTAAATCATAAATGTTCAATAATGTTAGATAAATCAATTATTTTTCGTATTTTTTTTAAATAAATATCATATATTACTGACATTAATGTATCAGTAAATTTAGTATCAATTATTTCCCTTATTTTTTAGATATTTGTATTGGGTATTTATCAAACCGCTTTTTTAATTATGAAATTAAAAATTATTATAAAAATGTTACTCTTTAATCATTATTGTAGGAAACATGCTGGATGGGTTACTGCTGGTGAATGAGATTAAGATATTAAGTTGGTGTTAAAATGTCTAATGGTCGATGTTGTTGGATTATTGTTTTTTATTGTTGGATTATTGTTTTTTTAACTAAAAAATAGTACTTGTGATATACTTATATATTAAGTGCTTCGTTTTAACGTGGAACTTTAATTTTTCATATGTATTTTTTTTATCCTAATGTAATATATTTTATTCAAGATAATTTTTTCGAAATTAGGAACCATTGAAAATCTGTGAGGTCCCAATATATGTTTGCTATTTTTTTTTTTTTTTAGTAAACTGGTTTGGTAATGATTAATAAAAACCGCAATAAATAATGGGTAGATTTAATTATTTTATTTTATTTTATTTTTAGGAGAATGGGTGAGTTTGGTATATCCAATCCCGCCTCAAAACTCGTCTACTACTTATTCTATAATTCGAAGTCTTAGACTAATCCAATCAAAATCTTTGTTTAGAACAAATTAGTCTACTTATTCTTTTTTTAAGTAAAAACTCTACTTATTATTTTTTTAAGTAAAAACTCTAAATTAGAGTGAAACTTATGAGATTAAACCTAGGGGTATTCAATATCAATTCAACTTGATCCGACTTGATCTAAATTGATTGAGTTTAAAGTATCAAATTCATTAAGTTGGGTCTCCGGATTGTGAAAAAAAAAAAAAAAAAAAAAAAGGGGAGGGAGAGAGAGAGAAATTTGCCACAATCCAAAATAAATATATGAAGAGAATAAAATGATTCTAATATGATAATTTTCAAAAATTGTTTGATCCATTTGCATTTTATATTTATGTGTATTCATTCAAAAGTTGTTAGATAAATATTCATGGAATCGTGGAAAAAGTAAAGGAACGTGTAAATAATTTTTTTAATTAATTATTCAAAAGTTGTATTTATTGTTGCCACGGATCATTCATTAGCATCAACAAAAAAAAAAAAAAACACAACTTTGAATAATCAAAGGTACTTGCATGGAAAAGATTACCAACTTTATATTTATTCTTTATTGTTTAATACTATATTGGGCCATCATTTCTTTTGAAAGCAAATTGTCCTTGGCATGTAATTATCATTTTTTTTTTTAAAGAGTAGGAGCAGAGGTAAAGTCCAAATCAATTTTTAGTCATGGCCACGATTTAGGAATCGTTGGTTCCGGTTCTCGAACCGCCGCAAATCGAACCGTTATTTATGATTCAGACACAATTCAGTTCATCGCTGGTTCGATTTTAACTCCGATTCTTTCATGATTCCAATCCCGATTCCGATTTCGATTTTTACACGTAGTTCGAAACGGTTTTAAACGATTCGAACCAATTTTTTGATATTATTAATTGAATTAATTTATTTATTTTATTCACATAAATTAAAATGATATAATTTAATATTAACAAAAGTATAACTAAAAAATAAATTATTTTAATTATTTGTAATATTTATAAATTATAACTTATATTTGTCAAATTATTACAATCTATTTATTTTCAATTGTTGTAAAAAATATTTTTAAAAAATTGGGTGGTTCCGAACCGGAACCGCCGGTTCGGAATGAGTTGAAACCGCCACGGTTCCAACCTTTTTTAAACCGGAACCAAACCGCCAAGAGGCGGTTCTAATTCCAAATTATCCCGACTCCTGGTCGGTTCGCCACGGGCCGATTCCGATCCGATTCCGAACCGAAACTGGCACATGGCCATGACTATCAATTTTTACTCCAACAGACTATGATTTGAACTCAAATAGCTAACCAAAGAGAACAGCTTGAAAATAATTCAGTCAAGTTCGGGGAAGCCTGTATGTGATTAACTTTTATATTTTGAATTTATTATAAAAAATTAAATTCTCTCCACTCATACGAACGGTGCGAATAAAGTTAGCAAAAATGTCCAGACCAGCCTAGAGTGGGGCTGAGCACTGGTTCCGGTTCTATCCGGAACCAATTAGAATCGGATCGATTTTTCGGATCTGGAATTGGAACCGGTTGTAACTGGTCCGGTTCCGGTTCCAAATTGAAGGAACCGAATTTAACGAGTCCGATTCCGATTCCAAAATGGTTGGAACCGGAACCGAAATTTGGAATTGAAACCAGTGTTGGAAAATGCTTATGAGTAAGCATTTTGAGACACAATTTTAAGCATGATCCACTTCGTGTTAGTGGTTGTTATTGAATGATTCGGATACTCCTCCGTGAGTAGTTCGAAATGGTATATTCATATGCTTAAAATGATGTTTGGGTGAATGAGAAATTGTTGCTCAAAGTTCACCCATTGGTGTTGGAAAATAAAGGGAAATATGCTTGTCCCATATGGGAAAGCCATAAGAGAGAAAGTGTCTTTATATATAATTACTCATATGTAGATGGGTAAGTGTTGTAAGGATAGAGGCTCTCTCTACGTGTGCGTGCAGGGGGAGTGCAAATCAAAATTCGGTCAGGCCTGACTCGTGTGCACCCGCGCGTCCTGCGTACACGAATACCAGACAAAATTATGCGGGCCCCGCCCAGCTAATTTTTGCTTGTCTCTTTGTTTTTCCAAACCTTTTGAAGTTCCCTAAAAGTTAATTAATTCCATTAATTAATTTGGCACTTCAAACGAAAGGTCTCATTAATGAATGATTAATGGCATACTTATCTCTTTTATTTTCCATCTATATATAGAGAGCATTGTTTTCTTTTTAAGAGAGAGGAGAAAATAATACACCAAGCGCTTGGTACTTTTGCTTCGGTTTCTCTTTGTTTTCGGTTTTGGAAGAGTTCAAACACTTTTGTGGTTCGTTGGATACGAGTTCGGTGGTGCCCTTACTCGTTCATTTTCCGTTGTATCCTGGGAAACAATCGTCTCACGTTCTACTGCACCTTCGGTAGGGACGAATTTGTTTTAAGGATATTGTTGACATCAACAAGCCTCGGAATAGAGAAGCTTTGGGTCTGATCTTCTTTGCTGGTTCTGGTTATTGGAACGTCGGTGACTAATTTCAGGGTCCGCTCTCAGCGTCTGCCTCCGCTCTCAGGGTCTGCCTCCGCTCTCAAGGTCTGCCTCTGCTCTCAGCGTCTGCCTCTGCTCTCAGGGTCAGCCTCTGCTCTCAGCGTCTGCCTCTGCTCTCAGGGTCTTCCTCTGCTCTCAGCGTCTGCCTCTGCTCTCAGCGTCTGCCTCTGCTCTCAGGGTCTGCCTCTGCTCCCAACGTCTGCCTCTGCTCTCAGGGTCTACTGCGTGGGTCTGCTCTGTGGGTCTGACATGAAGGTCTGATTTCAGGGTCTGCCGAGAGGGTCTGCTAGGCTGAAATTAAGCGTAATTCGGATTTCCTTGTAACTACCATAATATTTGTAATATAGTTTATACATGTTGTTATGTGCCCTTCCAATTGCAGATTGACTATCGCAATGAATGCAAATTGCTGGCACTGGCTTAGGCCAACTTGGAATTTCCTCTAGAAAATTTCGAAGTCATTCTGCTTCTTCAGTACACTTATCTAATGCAATGAATTCTGATTCATTGTAGATCTGGCTATCACAGTCTGTTTGGAGGATTTCTATGATATAGCTGCACCTGCTAGTGTAAACACATAGCCACTGGTAGACTTTGAGTCTTTCATATCAGATATCCAATTAGCATCACTGTATCCTTCGATTACAGCTGGATATCTATGATAGTGCAACCCATAATTACGAGTAAAACGTAAGTACTGGAGTACTCTTACAATTGCTTTCCAGTGATCAACCCCTGGATTACTCGTATATCTGCTGAGCTTGTTTACTGTACAGACTATATCAGGCCTGGTACAACTTGATAAGTACATCAAACTCCCGATCACTCTAGAGTATTCTACTTGAGATATACTCTCTCCCCTATTCTTTGATAGGTGTCGACGCACATCTAAAGGAGTTCTAGCCACAGCAGAATCATCATTGTTGAATTTACCAAGAATCTTGTCCACATAGTGCGACTGATCAAGAATAAGTCCATCTGAACTTCTTGAGATCTTTATTCCCAGAATGACATCTGCTAGACCCATGTCTTTCATGTCAAACTGAGCTTTCAGCATATTCTTGGTAGATTTAACCATTTTAACATTACTCTCCCTACAATCAATATGTCATCACGTAGACATAAAATACATAGCCAACTTCTGTCTCTCTGACATAAATACATTTTCCACATTCATTGTTGTGAAACAATTTGACAACATGGTGCGTCAAACTTTTTATGCCACTGTTTCGGAGCTTGTTTTATCCATACAAGGATTTAACTAACTTACAGACTTTCTTTTCTTGTCCTGGACTGTATGCCTTCATTGTTCCATGTAGATTTTCTTCATCTAAATCTCCATTCAGAAGGTTTTCTTTTTTTTTTTTTCAAACCATTCCATCCCCCATCTGTTCCCTCAAGATGTGCGCAAAGTCTGCAATCGCTAGTATCATCCTTACGAATTTATTGTTGGACAATTATGACCCATAGCGTCACTATTTGTACAGATCATGGTGTTGTTGTACAAATTAACTATGTGACAAAGGAGATTGCTATCTTATCATTTGTGATTAGATCACCTTAGATATATAAATGATAGGAGGTCCCTATGATTAGTTCCTGGATTGAGAATGATATGAGACAGTATCAGTCCACAAAGGATTAATCATTAATATCCCTAGTCAGAGTATTATCGAGATTGGACATCGGTAATGCGTAAAAGAGTACTATTTTGCACTTGTGCACGTTGTGAGGGCATAACGGGCATAGTTCTCATATATTTAAGTATTGGATACTTATGCAAGTGTAGTAGGAGGTTGTGTTTCACCGATAGTACGGGAAACAGCTTCGCTCTGGATAGACCCCCTCGGAATCCCATTGGTAGTTTGACTATGTGTCTATGGGAGTCCGACATCAGGGTAGGTGTATTTGGTCTTAACCTGAGACTTGCACCGCTAATACTTATGACAATCAATATACTTTGGTTGAGGTCGTCCAGGGCTTTAACCGGTTCTGTGTACGCCAATACTGGGTATATTGAGAATCGTAGAGTATTGGGTGTGATGTCAAGACGGAAGTATCACTCCAGTCATAGTGGAGATGATGTCACGTAGGATACGGTATTAGTGCTCTTAAGTGCTGCGCGGCCATCGGGATATTATGACTAGGTCATGTATATCCGATTATAGAGACTAGTTACCAGACATCCGACATGTGCTTCGTACGGGGCAGACACAACTCCAGCCCCAGGCCTAGCACGTGACCATCCGATACTAGATCGATATGCACTATACGATGTATACTACGCCTGATACAGATCAATATATTCCTGTAAGGATATTTCCGGAGAATTGGGTAGGCATGGCGCTTTGCTAGAAGCCAACCTTGTCTTGTGAATCGGTAAAACGTAGTACTTGGTACGTACGTGTTCGGATAGTCCGATACCGAATTTACTGCCAACATATCCGGAGATCTCATGGGTCGCTTCCCAATGATGATACACCGATGACGTATGACTCGCACTTTAATTAATCTGGGATTATTTTGATGAGAGAGAAAATTAATCTGGGATTAATTACGGAGATATTTTATCTGGGATAAAGTATCGTCTAAAGAGAGAGAACGCGATTAATTTGGAATTAATCGGTAAAATAAATTTAATAGTTAAATTTGATTTTTCTATTTAATTTATTCGAATGGGCTAAAATTAATATATCGGATATATTAATATGAATTGGATTTCATTACGAAATTAAAGTTGGACTTTAACGCGAACGAACGAATTAATTTAGAATTAATTCGTGAACGACGTTCGTAATATATTTGCGTCGCATCGATATTTAATTAAATTAGATTTAATTATTTAACGACGGAAGTTCGTTTAATCGGATTAAACGAAACCGAGCCGCGGCAAATGTTCGTAGAGATATTTGAATTTTGAATTCAAATATGTGGGGCCCATGTGTGGTAGGTGTACCTACCACCCAACTACCTTGTTTTGCTTTTGGAAACCATTTACCCACACCTACCAAGTTTAGGGTAAAAGGTGAAATGGTTTTACCTAAATATAAAGCACAAAATTTCTCTACACTTTGGTAATTATTTTATTCATTAGATGAATTTTGAAAACCCTAGACAACTCTCTCTCTCCATCTATCTCTCCATCTCTTTCTCCTCTCAAAGTGGCGCCCAAGGGGCTGCTCACTGCCAAAATGCGTGAATGATGGAGGATATTTGAGGGTTTTGTGGCAAGATCCAAGTGCTAGCACACTCCTAGAGGACATACGAAGGTGTTAGGGAAACCCACCCACGAGCCGGGAATCGTAGACGAAGATTGGAGCTTCAAATCTCAGCTCAAATCTGATTTTTCAAGGCAGTGGACTGCACTGCAGTGGCGCCTTTGGAGGGCAGAATCGTTTTGTTTTCTTCAAATCGTCTCAACCGATCAATGTAGTATTCCGCAACTTCTTTGATATGTATTTCACACATCTTCATGCTTGTTTGATGATCTTGGGACCTAGAATAAAACCAACAATGGCATCAAGAGCCTAGGTTCAAGCATGAAATTTTTAGGGCTTAAAATTGGGTATTTTGAATTTGAGCATGATTTTTGAAATTGGATGATTAAGTATGCTTAATACATGTTTATTGAAGATTGATTGGATCAATTTCAAGAAATTATGTTTGAACAAATTTTCCCCAAATTTATGTGTTGGCCGAATGTTAGGCATTTTTTTGGAATCTTGGAATTTTTCATTTTGATTCATTGGATGAGTTGTAATGATGTAGGATGATGTTAATTTAAGATTGAATTGGATTGAATTTTGAATTGAACAAAAAACCCCAATTTCCTTACCTTGGCCGAATGGATGCCCTTTAATGTCTTGGTATTTTTGATTTTTGAACATTGGATGTGTATGAAATCATTCGGGAAGTTAATTCGATGTCGATTGTGGATTAATTGGATTGAATTCGAATTGGACAAAAATAACTCCCTTGGCCGAGACTTGTAGCATGGTGAATGGGTTTGATTTTTCATTAAATGTGTTGGACATGTGATAATGAAATGAGCATGATTAATTGGACTAATTTGATGTTTTGGAAATATTGATTTGGGTGATTAATCATGAATACACTTTAGGTAATTAAATTGGAAATTTGGAATTTGGTAATTTAATTATTTGGGCCTTAAAATTTGATTTGGGCTTTTAAAGTTGTAAATGGGCTTATTGGGCTTTGTTGTACAAAGTTGGGTTTAGGCAAATTGGATTGGATCCAATTGGGCCCAAAACCACTTCCTAAAGCCCAAATGTGACTTATAAACCTTTAAAGTTTAATTGGGCCTAATGGGCCGAAATTGATTTCTTGGCTTATGGGGTTACTCCTTGATTGGGCTTTGGTTGCCAAAGCCCATGCCTTAAAGAAATTAATTTAAAGCCCATTGGACTTGAATTAAATTGACGTTGGACGTTAATCGGGCTTTGAGACCCGTAACGATTAAATTTGGAATTTAAGTCGTAAAAGGTTTATTAATAAAGTGTAATATTTAATTTGGAATTAAATAAGTGAATTAGTATTAAATACATATTAAATTGGATTTAATGTTGTAGTTTAATTTAATTCGAGAATTCGTACTTTGAGTACTTATTCGCAAAAACGAGTTTGACTCGCGCAAAATCAAATCGTTGTTTGAACATTGGATGATCACTAATTATCAGATTAATTAATTTGATTAGATTGATTGATAACATGCTTGTGTGAATACATGGTTGTGATGAATGAATAATGTATATCGGATGGATATTAGTCGGGTGGGGGCAATTTTGGAAATTGTTGTAATAAATTCGATTTATTAAATTGGACCTGCGTGTCCAGCCTTATCACCTCTATTCTCTTTGTATTCTCTTCTCACCTATTCCCCTCAATGTAAATGAGGTTTCTTTAGAAGTGTAGTTTAACGGGTAGAAGTAATACAAGTGCTAGTTTGAGAGAGAAAGTGAGAGATTTGATCTAGGATCAATGTGTTAAGTATCCATCCGCATATCATTATTATTTATTTTCATATGCGCTTTATTATGTGTTTAGAATGCATGTTTAAGGGTGTATGATGATGAGACCTAAACAAAGATAATAAATTGGTAGCCAATTTGCACGCGAAAAACCCTCATCAAATATCATGCGTTTTTCCTTCCATTGAGTGATTCTTACTCAAGATCCGAGACTGGCATTGGGTTGTTGGCCAAAGTCAAGCCCTTTGTCCGTCGAAGATGTGTTTGAATCACGAGAGTTTTGTTCTATATTGGTGTCTTGTCCAAGTTGTGGTTTGTTGGCCAAAGTCAAGACCACTTCTTGTCCATCGACATTGATTACGAAGCTTTCCATGGTCAATGGGTCGCGCTTGACTGGGATCATTAGGTTTGTTGTGCCAAAGCCAAGGCTTAGTTGATTCAGAGGAAAAAGGTTAGGTAATACATTGGATGTATTGGCATATATAAGATATATGTTTAGGATTTGGATATCCCCTACTGGATCTAGGAATTGGATTAGATCCAATTGATCTTTGAGATCTACCTAGTTAATTATCATACAATTTGTTGGCCAAAGTCAAGATTGTGTGATATTTAACGGGATCCTAGCCCACTAGGAAACACGGTTTCCCGAGTACTCGACAGGGTTTAGAGGCTCGCCGAAAAATAGTGGGAGGCAAGAATTGAATTTGCAATATTCGTTTAATTACTTGCCATACGCGCTCATTCAAATTATTCGTCATATAAATTAAATGTTAGTTGGACTAATATTTAAATTGTTGTTTTAATAAGCAGTTGGACTGTATTATAGTTGATTATATAATTGGATTATAGTAATCAATATATTTGAATTAATTAATTTCATTTTCAGTTGATTTTATAATTGGATTATAGTAATCAATGTAATTGAGGTTAATTGATTTAAATTATATTTGATTGTATAGTTGGACTATAATAATCAATATAATACATAGTACCACAAATCGTTGATTAAATAGTTGGACTATTAGAATCAAGATGAATGAAAGATTAGTGTTTAAAACATAATCCTAGGTGAAAATGTATTTAAACGACTATATTTTTAATTGGGAATAATTTCAGGATGGTCCTGGAAATAAATAATAAGTTACTTTATTTGATAAAATAACCTATTATGCCTAAGCCAAGAATTAAGCAAATAGTAGAGCATAATCTTTGGAAGATTTATGTGATGATAACTTAAGTGCTTAATTCGATATACTTGTCATAAATCTATGTTTAGATTTAAGAAGTATTAAAATTGCAATAAATAACTCTTGGAGGGTTAAAGACTATTCTCGAGGAGATAAAGTCAAACTTTGCAATTAGGTAAGTGGCGCAAGGCGCACCATACTTCAATATTCTAGAAACCCAAGGCTTGGCCAAAGGCTTCTGAAATATTTGAAAGGGCAAAGGCAAAATCATTATGATCTTCTGGGAAGATAAATGACATATCCTAAAGTGACTGCCGTTTGGATATGGCAGACACGAAGGAATTAAAGAAAGGGCAAGGCTCTGACTTTAAGAATGTTTGTCAATATTATGTCTATTACTAGTATTAAAATTGGATTTTAAAATACTTAGTGTGGTACATAAATTATATGGATTGATGTTCAGAATCTGCTGTGAGCAGGATACTGACTTCAAGCTGAGATTAATCTGCGAATCGGAAACGGGACGAAAGTCGCTGTTTCGACCGTAGAATCCTAAGTTTAGGAACTACCTTTGGGTATGTACTTAAATTAGGAACTGTTATAATGTAACTAGTTTGACTAGAAACATTATCTTTATATCAGTGTTTAATCCGTTGCGGATAGACCTTTATATTCTAGAACACTAAAGTGTTTCATTATATAAAGAATGATATTAAGATAAACACATTAGATGTGAGTAACAGAATTATATTTTGAATATAAATAAATCTCAAACATATAAAATGACAAATATATAGCTCAAACTGATTTGATCAGTAGAGACTTATTTGTGGCATTGTTGTCTGGGACACAATTAAACAAGACTCGTATATCCACGCTTTTGAAGAGTGGGTACTAGGACTGATTTGACTATTCAAATAAAGTCTACGAATCTAGTTTACTAGGTAAAGTACCTGAAACGCTATTTACTTGGTAATAGTAATAGTGCCACCGATCTGTTAGCCCTATTCATAGTGAAGTAAGTGGGCCCATATCTAGCAATGCTAGATGTGAATATGAATATTTCGTGACCTTAACGGATGTGGCATCACATTATGGTTATGTGTTTCTTTTGAAGAACACAAATCGATAACTTTTAGAGTTTCGACACGAAGTAGACAAACAGATCGTCTAAAGTATTAAACCATCGCGGTAAGACCGTAATGGAAAATACTTAAGCAGTAAGTTTCAAACATACGTGAAAGAGTATAGTCTTTCAATGAGGACTCCTCCTAGGACATGTCAGTTTGACGGTGTGTCCGTACGGAGAAACCGAATTTTGTTGGACATGATAAGGTTAATCATGAGTCGCTCTGAGCTACCATTTCCTTCAACGGATATGCATTAACAGTGCAATACTTATTTAGAATAAGGTTCCATATAAATCTGTTTGACAGATATCATATTAGATATGAACGGGAAAGAAACCGGGTTTCTCATTCCTGATGATTTGGGTATGCTAGGCATATGTTTGGATGATACCAAACTAAAACCCAAATAGGATAAGTGCCAATTATAGGTTATCCTAGGGAAACCATAAGTATAGTACTTTTGCATCTCACGAGAGAACAATGTTATTGTTGCTCACCATGCGGTTTTCCTAAGAGGAATACCGATATGCAGTGGTAAGTGGGAGGATGGTATAACTCGATGAAAGTCGGAGTAATACTGTTCAAGGCACGAAGTCCTTAATGGAACACAGATAGTTCATCAAGGATGAAACTATACCATTAATCTTCGAATACACAAGAACCGCGTAGATCGGAGAGAATCAGAAAACAACCTGGGGTATGGGTTTCTGATCTCACCTCATAAAGATGTCAATCTTATTGAGGTAGACCAACCGACTACGTTTGAGGAAGTGATACAAGGTATCGACTCCCTATTATGGCAAAGTGCCATGAGTCCAAAATGGATTCCATGTATACCAACTATGTTTGGACACTAGTTGATGTACCCAAGGCATTATGCCTATTGGTACAGTATAAGTCTTCAAGGAAGACATACATGGATGGCAACATACCAACGTACAAAGCTAGGCTTTTAACGAAAAGGTATCGTTATCAACATTGTGTTGATTACGGTTCAACCTTTTACCTGTTGCCACGGTAAATCCATTTGGATAATGCTTGCTGATACTGCATATTTCATTTATGAAATGTGTCAGTTAAAGATCAAAATCGCTTTCCTTAAACGGAAACCTTTTGGAGGATGTTTATAACATCCTGACGATTTTGTCGTACCTAAACCAGCAAACTAGGTTTGCGGGTTGTTCGATCCATGTTTGGATTGAAGCAAGCATAAGGTTCTTGGAGCTGACGTTTTGATGTAATCATAATGGTTTATGATTTAATTCAAAACGAAAATAATTCTTGTGTATATAAGGAGGTTAGTGGGAGCGCACTGACAATGAATGTCATGTATAAAATAATGATAATATATGTCATTTCTTGGAAATGATATTCCCATAAAACAATCGGCGAAAGCTTGGCTTTCGAGATAATTCTCCGTAGAATTCTTAGGAGTAACAACCTTTATTCTAGGAATAAAGATCTATTGGGATAGATTTAAAGTTGTTAACACTCTCTGAGAAATTGTACATTTAAAATGTACGTGACCTGGTGTCTCATACGCTTTGAGCGTATGGAGACACAATCAGACCAATCCGAGTGATAGTCACTGGATTGAAGTTAAGAACATCCGTTAGTATCTCAGAGAACTAAGGATGCTGTCTTAGTCTATGGAGAAGGAGAACTTGAAGTGACTGGGATCGCTGTAGCAAGTTTCCAAACCGATAAAGACGACTATAAGTCGCAAACGGTACTATAAAGTTTGAATACCGGAACAGTGAGCTGGAAATCTTCCAAGCAAGATATTGTTACCATATAAACAACAAATGCGGATTATTGCTGCAGCTGAGGCAGCAATAGAAGCCATTTGGGTCGATAATAAATCTAATTAGATTAGATATAGTTCTGTTAGCGGCTGAGCTAGGCGTCAGCACAGGCTAAAGAATTAATGGTCTCATCAACGATCCAGATATATACTTCGATATTCATCTGATTCGTTCGGATCATACATCGTGGCGATGTGATGATCGTATAAATCGCGTCAGACGATAATCATGTAAATCCGCTGACGAAAACCTTTTCTCAGCAATTTGAGCGAACCGTACATAGTTCGGGTGTTAGGCACTCGAGTGACTGGCTATAGGCCAAGTGGGAGATTGTTGGACAATTATGACCCATAGCGTCACTATTTGTACAGATCATGGTGTTGTTGTACAAATTAACTATGTGACAAAGGAGATTGCTATCTTATCATTTGTGATTAGATCACCTTAGATATATAAATGATAGGAGGTCCCTATGATTAGTTCCTGGATTGAGAATGATATGAGACAGTATCAGTCCACAAAGGATTAATCATTAAATATCCCTAGTCAGAGTATTATCGAGATTGGACATCGGTAATGCGTAAAAGACTAGTATTGCACTTGTGCACGTTGTGAGGGCATAACGGGCATAGTTCTCATATATTAAGTATTGGATACTTATGCAAGTGTAGTAGGAGGTTGTGTTTCACCGATAGTACGGGAAACAGCTTCGCTCTGGATAGACCCCCTCGGAATCCCATTGGTAGTTTGACTATGTGTCTATGGGAGTCCGACATCAGGGTAGGTGTATTTGGTCTTAACCTGAGACTTGCACCGCTAATACTTATGACAATCAATATACTTTGGTTGAGGTCGTCCAGGGCTTTAACCGGTTCTGTGTACGCCAATACTGGGTATATTGAGAATCGTAGAGTATTGGGTGTGATGTCAAGACGGAAGTATCACTCCAGTCATAGTGGAGATGATGTCACGTAGGATACGGTATTAGTGCTCTTAAGTGCTGCGCGGCCATCGGGATATTATGACTAGGTCATGTATATCCGATTATAGAGACTAGTTACCAGACATCCGACATGTGCTTCGTACGGGGCAGACACAACTCCAGCCCCAGGCCTAGCACGTGACCATCCGATACTAGATCGATATGCACTATACGATGTATACTACGCCTGATACAGATCAATATATTCCTGTAAGGATATTTCCGGAGAATTGGGTAGGCATGGCGCTTTGCTAGAAGCCAACCTTGTCTTGTGAATCGGTAAAACGTAGTACTTGGTACGTACGTGTTCGGATAGTCCGATAACCGAATTTACTGCCAACATATCCGGAGATCTCATGGGTCGCTTCCCAATGATACACCGATGACGTATGACTCGCACTTTAATTAATCTGGGATTATTTTGATGAGAGAGAAAATTAATCTGGGATTAATTACGGAGATATTTTATCTGGGATAAAGTATCGTCTAAAGAGAGAGAACGTGATTAATTTGGAATTAATCGGTAAAATAAATTTAATAGTTAAATTTGATTTTTCTATTTAATTTATTCGAATGGGCTAAAATTAATATCGGATATATTAATATGAATTGGATTTCATTACGAAATTAAAGTTGGACTTTAACGAAACGAACGAATTAATTTAGAATTAATTCGTGAACGACGTTCGTAATATATTTGCGTCGCATCGATATTTAATTAAATTAGATTTAATTATTTAACGACGGAAGTTCGTTTAATCGGATTAAACGAAACCGAGCCGCGGCAAATGTTCGTAGAGATATTTGAATTTTGAATTCAAATATGTGGGGCCCATGTGTGGTGGGTGTACCTACCACCCAACTACCTTGTTTTGCTTTTACAAACCATTTACCCACACCTACCAAGTTTAGGGTAAAAGGTGAAATGGTTTCACCTAAATATAAAAGCAAATATTTCTCTACACTTTGGTAATTCATTTTATTCATTAGATGAATTTTGAAACCCCTAGACAATCTCTCTCTCCATCTATCTCTCCAACCTCTTTCTCCATCTCAAAGTGGCGCCCAAGGGGCTGCTCACTGTCCAGAAATTGCGTGAACCATGGAGGATATTTGAGGGTTTTGTGGCAAGATCCAAGTGCTAGCACACTCCTAGAAGACATACGAAGGTGTTAGGGAACCCACCCACGAGCCGGGAATCGTTAGACGAAGATTGGAGCTTCAAATCTCAGCTCAAAATCTGATTTTCAGGCAGTGGACTGCACTGCAGTGGCGCCATTTGGAGGGCAGAATTTCAGTTTTGTTCTTCTTCAAATCGTCTCAACCGATCAATGTAAGTATTCCGCAACTTCTTTGATATGTATTTCACACATCTTCATGCTTGTTTGATGATCTTGGGACCTAGAATAAAACCAACATTTATCTCGTTACAGGAGAGTAAGTATCAAAGTAATCAAGACCTTCACGTTGTCTGTAACCTTTAATTACAAGTCTTGCTTTGTACTTATCAATTGATCCATCTGTCTTCATTTTCCTTTTGAAAATCCACTTGGACCCTAAAGTTTACATCATGGAGGAAGATTCACTAACTCCCAGGTGTGGTTTTGTAAGATGGATTCAATTTCACTATTGATGGCATCTTTCCACAAAGCACCATCAGCTGACTTTACAGCTTCGTTATAGCTTTGAGGATCATTTTCTAGCAAAAATGTCAGAAAATCTGGACTAAATGATTTTTCTGTTCTAGCTCTTTTGCTACGCCTTGGTTCAAGCTCAACAACTTGTTGATCCTCTGGAACATTTATGTGTTCTTGGTCCTTACTATCTTCAATGATAGTCTCATGTGCCCGTTTGTGCACATTTAAATTCGAATTTGTTTTACAAGGAAAAACGTATTCGAAAAAGGATGCAATCTTCGACTCCATTATCGTATTCTTGTGAATATCTGGTATATTAGACTCATGTACAAGAAATCGATAAGTATTATTGTTATGTGCATATCCTTTGAAAATGCAATCAACAGTTTTGGTCCTATCTTCACCTTCTTAGGTGGATGAATGACTACTTTGGCAAGACACCCCCACACTCGTAGGAATTTATAGGAATGTACTCTTCCTTTCCACATTTCATAAGGAGTTTTCCCTGCTTCTTTCCGTGGTACCTTATTTAAAAGGTAATTAGCTGATAATGGTAAGTCTTAATATGTATAATGGTAAGTCTAGACATATTCTTCAGAGACATAATACCGTTAGACAATTACTCTCTACTTGAGTTATTTCGATTGACTATGTAAAGTCAAAGGATAACATTACGGATCCGCTAACCAAAGGGTTAACCAGAGAGTTAGTTGAGAAATCATCGAGGGGAATGAGACTAAAGCCCGTTAGATAAATATTTATTACGAAGGAAAACCCAACCTTGTTGACTGGAGATCCCAAGATCTAGGTTCAATGGGACAACCCACTCGTAATAGACATAATTGGTTCACTGTGGGGGTTACCCTCTATTTCATTCCTATGATGAACTTAAACAGTGATGCTCGTATGGATAGAGGTTAAGCAAAGGATTTTAATGATTCTTATGCGTCGGGAATCCGAGCGGAGTATTACGAGATACTCTTAAATAATAAATCACCTATGTGAGAGAGAAGTGGGGCCGCTTCAAAGGGAATTGTACAGGGCTCAATTCTTAGAAACTCTCGCAGAACCAGGTTGATATTCATGGCCAAAATGAACATAATCATGAGAACTCAGATGTGTTAGGTAAAACATATGTGTGATATATGTTTTCCATTTACATGAACGGCAGTACAGTTCAATGACATCGCGTCCACTGTCAGCCAGTAAATGCGATATATTTTCACAAGGGAAGGTTCAAAGGCTGAGGCCTACCTATCCTATGCAGGTGTTGAACCGTTGAACTCTTCCAGGTAAAAAAATAAAATGTTTTATAAATATTTTTATTTGACAGTTTTTCGCCAATTTCATTCATGTGGGGGATTGTTGAAAATGCTTATGAGTAAGCATTTTGAGGCACAATTTTAAGCATGATCCACTTCGTATTAGTGGTTGTTATTGAATGATTCGGATACTCCTCCGTGAGTAGTTCGAAATGGTATATTCATATGCTTAAAATGATGCTTGGGTGAATGAGAAATTGTTGCTTAAAGTTCACCCATTGGTGTTGGAAAATAAAGGGAAATGTGCTTGTCCCATATGGGAAAGCTATAAGAGAGAAAATGTATTTATATATAATTACTCATATGTAGATGGGTAAGTGTTGTAAGGATAGAGGCTCTCTCTACGTGCGCGCGCAGGAGGGTGTAAATCAAAATTCGGTCAGGCCTGACTCGTGTGCACCCGCGCGTCCTGCGTACACGAATGCCGGACAAAATTGTGCGGGCCCGGCCCAGCTAATTTTTGCTTGTCTCTTTGTTTTTCCAAACCTTTTGCAGTTCCCTAAAGGTTAATTAATTCCATTAATTAATTTGGCACTTCAAACGAAAGGTCTCATTAATGAATGATTAATGGCATACTTATCTCTTTTATTTTCCATCTATATATAGAGAGCATTGTTTTCTTTTTAAGAGAGAGGAGGAAATAATACACCAAACGCTTGGTACTTTTGATTAGGTTTCTCTTTGTTTTCGGTTTTGGAAGAGTTCAAACACTTTTGTGGTTCGTTGGATACGAGTTCGGTGGTGCCCTTACTCGTTCATTTTCCGTTGTATCCTGGGAAACAATCGTCTCACGTTCTACTGCATATTCGGTAGGGGACGAATTTGTTTTAAGGATATTGTTGACATCAACAAGCCTCGGAATAGAGAAGCTTTGGGTCTGATCTTCTTTGCTGGTTCTAGTTATTGGAACGTCAGTGACTGATTTCAGGGTCCGTTCTCAGCGTCTTCCTCCGCTCTCAGGGTCTGCCTCCGCTCTTAGGGTCTGCTTCTGCTCTCAGCGTCTGCCTCTGCTCTCAGGGTCAGCCTCTGCTCTCAACGTCTGCCTCTGCTCTCAGGGTCAGCCTCTGCTCTCAGCGTCTGCCTCTGCTCTCAGGGTCTTCCTCTGCTCTCAACGTCTGCCTCTGCTCTCAGCGTCTGCCTCTGCTCTCAAGGTCTGCCTCTGCTCACAGCGTCTGCCTGTGCTCTCAGGGTCTGCTGCGTGGGTCTGCTCTGTGGGTCTGACGTGAGGGTCTGATTTCAGGGTCTGCCGAGAGGGTCTGCTGGGCTGAAATTAAGCCTAATTCGGATTTCCTTGTAACTAACATAATATTTGTAATACAACCAGAACTTGTTTTGGGAACCGAATTTCGGAACCGGAACAGAATTTTGGAAATGAAATCGAAACCTGTTTTGGGAACCAAATTTCGGAACCGGAACATGTTTTGGGAACCGAATTTAGAACCAATTTCGTAACCAAATTAACACCCAGTTTCATAACCTAAATTAAAGCTCAATTTAAACTCAATTTCATAACCACCAATTTCATAACCAGTTTCATAACCCAAATTAAAACTCAATTTAAAGCCATTTAAAATCTAATTTAAACCTAGGCATTTCCTATAAGAAATATTATGTATTGAGAAAAAAATATTATAGAATATGCAGTTTTATTTATTGTTTTATTTTTGTATGAACAGTTGCCAATAATATTATGTAATATTCAAGTATGAGAAATAATTGTATTTTCAAAGTTTGACAATAAAAAATAAATAGGGTAAATCAGAACCGGACCAGAACCAAATTGGAACCGATTAATAGGTTATCATATTTAATTGGGTAGGTTTCGGTTCCACGCGGAACCGAATTGGAACCGATTAATAGGGTACCACTACAAGAAATTACAGTTTTAGCGACGGAATTTAGCGACAGAATATTTCGTTTCAAAATTTAACGACGGAATTGAAACGGATAATGAAATTAGGGACGGAATTTAGCGACAAAAAAAATTCCATCTCTAAATTAGAGACGGAAATGAAAATCTGTCGCTAATTAGAGACGGATTACTATTCCGTCACTAATTTTCGTCAAATTTCAAAAAATTTCCCTCTACAAAATTTACAAATCTTCCCGCTTCTCTTATTTTTTTCCTCTATATATACATCATAATCTTTTTAACTCTCAACTCCCGAAAATTATATTATGTGCCGGGTGTATATGATATATCACCTCCTCAACTCCAATACACCATCCAAAATTTTCTTACTCAATTTCATATACCATCAAATTTTTCATACCTCAACTCTCATTATCAATCTCTCATTTTTCTTATCCCCTCTTTTAAAATTTCTTAAGAAACAAACGGTGGACATTTCGTAAATGGATGGTGGTGTGTCGAAGCTCGCGGTGGACATTACGGTATCTTGTATAATTGAAGATGTATATATAACAATTAAAAAAAATCCACTTTTTAAAAAATTTATACCATTCAAAAAATTTTCCCTTATCTAAAATTTTAAAAATTTCATATCTCTACAATTTATAAATGTTTCATATCTATATAATTATAAAATTTCCCACCTCTCTAAATTTTAAAAAAAAAATTCCTTTCTAAAATTTTAAATTTGTTCTTTTCTAAAATTTTAAAATTTTTTCATTTCTAAAATTTTAAAAGTTTCATATATTTTTAAAAATTTAAATTTCCCGCCTCTCTAAAATTTTAAAATTTTCGTTTTTAATTTTTTTTGCAAAAAAAAAATTATAGCTACGGAATAGCTACGGAAATATTCCGTCGCTAAATATTTTTAAAATTTTAAATTTCCCGCCTCTCTAAAATTTTAAAATTTTAATTTTTAATTTTTTTCAAAAAAATTATAGCTACGGAATAGCTACGGAAATATTCCGTCCCTAAATATTTTTAAAATTTTAAATTTTCCGCCTTTCTAAAATTTTAAAATTTTAATTTTTAATTTTTTTTTCAAAAAAAATTATAGAAACGGAATTTCCGTCGCTAAATAGCGACGGATGGAAATTCCGTCTCTAAATAGAAACGAAATTTTCCGTTGCTATTTAGAGACGGAATAATAACCATCGCTAATTAGAGACGGAAATCCCGTCGCTATATAGAAACGAAATTTCCATCTGTCGCTAACTTTAGCGTCGGATGGTATATTTCTGTCGCTATTTTTTTTGTGACCAACAAAATAGAGACGGAATTTTTCCGTCGCTAATGGTCAATTAGCGACGAATTAGCTACGGATTTTTCCGTCGCTCGTTGGCAGTTTTCTTGTAGTGTACCCTATTTAATTGGATAGGTTCTGGTTCCACACGGAACCGAATTAGAATCGATTAATATGGTACTCTATTTAACTGGGTAGGTTTCGATCTCACTTAGTTAGGAATCGATTTTTTCCACCATAACCGAAACCAGTTTTGCTCACCCCTATCCTAGAGGGCTTTTTTTTAGGTAAAGTCAGATCCGGATTCGATTTTTATTATAAAATAATTTTTTTTAATTTAAATAATATATTTATAATTAAATTTTTAAAATTTAATAATAATAAAAACTAAAAACGTTGAAATTTTTAATTTTTAATTTTTTCATTTTTAAGTATTAAAAAATTCAAAAATAATAAATTTGTTTTTTCAAAAATAAAAAAATTTAAAAAACTGAACCCGAATCCGATATTTTCCGGATCCGAGCCGAGCATGGAAAAGCTCAAACTCAAGTCTGACTTGTTGCCACATTTAGGTGCGAACTTCCACCTTCCATCTTTTACACAATAAAAAAACAAAATAAAATCGGTTACTAGTTGAACCAATTAACATTCATTAAAAATGAACGTCTTTTATTATGTATTAACTATTTTTTTTTCCTTTTTATTATGCTAGAGAAACTCTTAGATAATAAAATTAATTAAAGTAGTTCGTTTAAGAAAAGTTCAAGTAGTTTTGAGATAATAATGATATCCAGATTTAATTTTATGAAAACTTATATATAACATCCGTTAGAGGCGAAACGTTACCGATAGGGGACGGGTTGCCCCATTGCTCTCAGTCTCAAAGCACATATATATCATCACATACATACATACAGAAATCATAGCATATTCATTCATTCCAATCATCCAGATAGCATATCATATCATATCAAACATCCAATACAGTACATACTTCATTTGCATACATAAACACATAAACTCGGCCTAATGTCATGACATAACAAACACACACCTACATACACATGAGTCCAGATTTGGACAAAATAAGGATTGTGGTGTTAATGACTGTTGATGGGTTCTCATCTCCTCCAAAGTTTATTCTCGAGAGCAGGATCCTGAACCTGCAACACAAACGCTGGAGAGTGGGGGTCAGATCTTTTAAAAGACCTAGTGAATAATACTAAAAATAACGTCAAAATGATAATAATAAAATAATAATAATAATAATAATATAGCTGAAATAACATCAAACCTTACCAGAAGAACATGACAGAGCTGATAAACGAAAACCGGAGTCATATACATATAAACCAAAACATATCTAATTCTCATATACATACAGAATCATAATCCGATAGCCTACAACGTAACTAACATCTATAACAGAAATCGGAAAACTCTAACATAACTAAATACATGGAAAACCAAAATATAACTTAAAAACCAAAAACACATTAAGATTTGTAAAACGCTGACAAGACCTGAAAATACGTTATCATGACCTAGAAAAACATAAATTGTACAACGTCAACAGCAAACTGACTAAACGTCAATCGAAAACCTAACATGACTATAAATCATATAACATCAATTGAAAACAAAACGTAACAAAACTGAAAATTGAATAATGCCAACAGAAAACTCTAATCAGAAAGAATGTCAGAAACTAAAAATGTTATCATAAATTGAAAAATATCAAATAATCTAAAAATATGTAAATAGAATCGCATTTCATCAATGAAAATATATATCATGTTAACAGAAAATCATATTCTAAAAAAGGAATTGAAAACTAAAATATATCTATAACAAAATCAAATCGTCAAATACTATAGAGGCGTCCATTGCCAGGTCGCATGTAAATACCGGTCAATATCTGAATGGGACCATGTCGATAGAGGATAGTGGACTGCCATTTTCTAATGGTCAAAATCCTAGATCAAATCAAGCGCCACGGAGGGTCAAAAATCATAAAATTGTCATCAGGCTCCATGACTGAAATATATCGTCAAACACCTCGGTGGAAACAAAATGAAATTTCATAAAACACGAAAAACATGTATCAAGCGTCGAGAAAAATACATATCATTTTTATATAATCAAAATAAGTTATCATAATCTTTTTTGTCAAAACCCTTTTGAAACGTAGTCAGAAATTGCGGAAAAATCGTAAAATAAAATATCATAAAAGCCCATAAAACAAAAGTACAAACTTACAAAACTATCACGTAACAGAGATCGAAAAATGAAAAATAATGTCTGTAAGGGCCAAATTTGGGCCAAGAGCATTTTTGACTTTTCGCTTCAGGCCCAATATCAATAATAGCCCAATCCCACCAAACTGTACCCTAAATATACTTGGGCCAATGACCCAATTACCTTCTCAGGCCCACGCACAAAGAGAGGCCTACCAGGCAAACCCTTGACTTATCAGTTACCCCAACCTAAAACGCCTAAATCAAGGTTAGTAACTCCCCCCACGTAGTTAGCCGTTTTAGACACCCAACTGACAAGCAATTAACGGAGGAATTAAAGCTGACCTCGAAGGAGTCTATAAAAGGAAGAGATGATTCACTATTGAAGGGAAGATTTTGAGCTCTCATACTTGAACTCTCTAAGCTTCTTTCTCTCCAAACATCGGTCACCGCCCTCACGGCAGTCAACTGAAGTCAAGGTAACATCAAGCCTTGCTCTTCCATTATTTACAACCCGTCTTCGCCACTGACTTGAGCGTCGGAGAGTCTACGGCACCCACCATACTGGTGGGCAGTAATCCCCGCTTATTCTACCTTTGTTTTACAGATTCTCTAGTGCCCTCATACTATAAAATTCTCGATTGTGGACCTCGGGCGAAAACCAGCTTCCATAATTTGGCGCCACCGTGGGGCCTTAGTGATTCATAGTAGGCAAATATCACTCGGACTACGTTCACTAAAAGCACGATTACTTGTAGCTTCTAGCAGTGAACATACACTAGACTTTGTGGCAGCACAATTAGCCATGCTCCAAGAACGGTTACGAACTTTAAATTAGAGAACTTGACCATGCGAAACTCCAACACGAACCTACAGAAACAGTAGGAAAAAATCTCTTCGACCTCTCGGCATCGTGACACTCCAGATCAACCTGGCAATCCAGCGATCCCACCCGTTTAACGAAGTGGAAGATGATAATCCACCAAGTGACCATGGCCCAAAGAATCCGCCAATTTCTTCAATCGACCAAACACAGCAAGTTGCATCCATCATGAGAAAAGAAATGATAGAGTTCAAGGAAGCAATTATGTCCAGACTACCAGGAGTGAGACTACCAATTATTGGATGTCAATTGATAGGTCTGGGGCTGGCTCTGTGTCTGCCCCGTACGAAGCATATATCGGATCCCGCGTAACTAGTCTCCATAATCGAAAAGCCATGACCTAGTCATACTTTCCCGATAGCTACAGCTTTTAAGAGTACTAGTTACGTATCCTGTGTGACCATAATCTCCATATGACTGAAATGATACTCTCATCTTGACATCACATCCAATACACTATGATTCTCAGTAAACCCAATAGAGGCATACACAGAACCTGTTAAAGCTCCAGATGACCAATACCAAAGTAAATTGATTGTCGCAAGTAATAGTGATGTAAGTCTCAGGTTAAAGATCACATACACCTGCCCTGATTCAGATTCCAATAGACACATAGTCATACTACCAATGGGATTCTGAGTGGTTCTATCCAGAGCGAAACTGTTCTCGGTCCAACGGCTAACAGAACCTCTTATTACATTTGCATAAGTATCCAATACCTAAATATTTAAGAACTATGATGTTAGGCTTCCATAACGCGCAAGAGTGTAATATTAGTCTATTTCGCATTATCACTGTCCAGTCTTGATAATAATATGACTAGGGATATTTAATGATTAAACCGTTCGTGGATTAATATTGTCTCATATCTTAGTAATCTGATTTAATCATATGGACTTTTATCATTAATATATCCAAGTAATCCAATTATAATAATGATAAAATAGCAATTTCCTTTTGTCACATAGTTAATTTGTACAAAAACATAATGTTCTTTACAAATAGTGATGTTATGGTCATAATTGTCCAACAATCTCCCACTTGGCTAATAGCCAATCACTCAAGTGTCTAACACCTGAACTATATACATGTCGCTCAAACTTTTGCTGAGAAGTAGCTTTCGTCAGCGGATCTGTAATGTTGTCATCTGATGCGATCTTCTCAATCTTCACATCACCACGATGTATGATCTCACGAATCAGATGAAACCATCGAAGTACATACTTGGATCATTGATGAGACCGTGGTTCCTTAGCCTGTGAGATAGCCCCATTATTGTCACAATACAAAGGTACGAGCTCAACTACTAACGAAACTACTCCTAATCCAATTAGGAATTTACGGATCCAAACTGCTTCTTTTGCTGCCTCACTGCAGTAATATATTCTGCTTCTATTGTTGAATCGGCAACAGTCTCTTACTTGGAAGATTTATAGCTCACTGCTCCGTTGTTCAAATAAAATATGTACCCTGATTGTGACTTTGAGTCGTCTTTATCAGTTTGGAAACTTGCATCGGTGAACCCAGTCACCTCAAGTTCTCCTTCCCCATAGACTAAGAAAGCATCATTAGTTCGTCTAAGATACTTAATGATGTTCTTTACAGCAATCCAATGACCATCACATGGATCGGCCTAATAACGACTGCACATGCTCAAAGCATATGAGACATCAGGTCGCTTACATATCATGGCGTACATGATCGATCCGACTACGGAAGCATACATGATCTGAATCATTGCATCTCTCTCATCTTTAGTTTTAGGACACATGTCATTCGATATAAAGAGGCCATGTGACACCGGAAGCAGCCCCATCTTGGACTGATCCATGTTGAATCTCTTCAACACTTTGTCAATGTACGAGCTCTAGGAAAGTGCGAGCAACTTTCTAGATCTATCCCGGTAGATCTTTATTCCCAGAATAAAGGCTGCCTCTCCCAGTCTTTCATGGAGAATTTTATTGAAAGCCAAGTTTTCACCGATTGTAACATGGGAATGTCATTGCCAAGAAGCAATACAACATCAACGTATAGGATAATGAATGTCAGTGCGCTCCTATTAACCTTCTTATATACACAAGAATCATCTTCGTTTTGAATGAAACCATATTCTTGTATGATCTCATTAAAAAATTGGTTCCAAGAAAGCGGTGCTTACTTTAATCTATAAATGGATCAGTTTAACTTACAAACCTTGTTTGCATGTTTTGGTACGACAAAATCGTCAGGTTGTTGCATATAAACATCCTCCAAAAGGTTTCCATTAAGGAAAGTGATTTTGACGTCCATATGCCATATTTCATAATCGAAATATGCAGCAATAGGAAGCATTATCTGAATGGATTTCATCATGACAACGGGTGAAAAGGTTTCGTCGTAATCGACACCGTGTCATTGATGATAACCTTTAGCTACAAGCCTAGCTTTGTATATTTATATGTTGCTGACCGGTGCTTACACAAACGTATAACGCAAGCGCACGTATCGTTCAAGTAGTATAAAAATATCGATCCCACGAGGACTTAATATCAAAACTATTAATTTTATGAGGACAAATGATTACTAGTATCTAACAGGTTGATTGATTGATTTGAAATGGTGACGATTCTAAATTTAAAAGCAAGTAAATAAATTTGTCGAAAATAGGTTTTAAGAAAATTCAATATTAAAAACTATCTAGGGTTGTGATTTCTTCCAATATAATTTTAAAGATGAAGTGGTTATCTTATAGTTGGGTAACATATTGATTTATTAACCGTGGAACACTAAATTATGTGTAAGCCTCTGTCGATGGTCAGACACAAATACCCAGTTCAACCCAATTGAATCATATGTCTATGTCAACCAAATTATCTGGATTCATTAAGTTTAAGTTCCCATTATGGCTACCCCCGCCCGACAGGTATATTCCTATCCTGTAAGGAAATCTATTAAAGGGTTATCTATCCTCAAGGAAGATCGTGGGCTATTGAGTCTAAGGCTGAAACCTAAAATCCCTATGTCTAGTTCATTTTAGATTTACCAGATCAATTTTATTAATGGCCAGTTAATGAAAAAGCATTAAGTTTAAGACTCAATAAATACATCTTTATATTACCCAAGCTATAATCTAACCCCTTATAAACCGGTGATATTGGATTTCATCACAACCCCAGATAACTGGCTTAGTTATGACACATATTTACGGGTAGTAAAAAAAAATTAAATAAAATAAAAGACATAAAGTAAAATACTGAAAATTAAATACTGAAAAGTAAATGCTGAAAAGTAAATGCTGAAATTAAATACTGAAAATTAAAAGCTGAAAGTAAATTACTGAAAGTAAATTGCTGAAAGTAAATTGCTGAAAAGTAAATTGCTGAAAGTAAATTGCTGAAAAGTAAATTGCTGAAAGTAAATTACTGAAAAGTAAAAACTGAAAATTAAAGAAAGAAAAGTAATGTGCGTAAAAGTAAATTGCGGAAAGTAAAAACTGAAAAGTAAAGAAAAGAAAGTGCGAAAACGAAAATTAATTACTGAAAGCTGTAAATAAACAAACAAGATACAATCTTCTTAGTATTCTTAAGGAATTCCTTAGAAGAAAGTATGAATTTTACAAATGAAATTGCTTGGTATTTATAGGCAAAATTTTGCCTCCATCAAATCATCCACCAAATCAATTACTAATTGCTCCACTAATTGCTCCACTAATTGCTCCACCAAATCCATTATTAATTGCTCCACTAATCTCTTATCATGTTTGGTGATGATTTGATAATTTTTATTATTTATTTATTAATTTATTTTTTGCTTTGAAAATAATTGAAAGTGACTTTAATAATTATACACTACACACTTCTGGATGGTTCATCAATTTCGGGCATGAAATCTTCAGAATTCGAAATTATTTTATCTTTCAAAGTTGTAGATCCGTGAGTCTTCCTTAATTTGGAACTTGAATCAGCTCAATCCGATATCAGAGTAAAAAGTTATGCCCAAAATACGACAGATGCGCAAAACTGGAATTTCTAAAACTGCACTTCGTCAAAACGCCCTTTCAAGTTTCCAATCTCCAAAATTAAAATATCAAGTCCAATAATTGCCATTATTTGACCCATATTTCATCCTAAATGATTTCATTGAGACCCGATATTATTTTATCTGCAAAATAACTAAAACACATCAAAAAGTTCATCAAACCCGAGAAACTAAATAAAATATTAAGTTAAAGGGGCGGTAAATATTGATATATTTTCCGCTCATCACACCCCCAAACCTAACATTTTGCTAGTCCTCGAGCAAAACAACAAAATAAAAATAAAATTAAACTAAGCCACTTTCGTAGGGATCACGGTTGCATTTAGCATATGCAACAAGCCTTTAAACCCCTAGGTGTCCCTAGTGGACGAGTTATAGTCTCGTGAGGGCTTACAGCAACGATACCCACAAACGTTTTACAAAAGTAAAAAAATAATAAAACTAATGCACACAAAAGCAAAAAGACAAGAGAAAATAGAATAAAGATGTTAGTTGTTTTGTTTCATTCTAAATTACCGAATAAGTAAAATCTCCGATTATTTTTACCATTCTTCATATACACAGCCAACAAAATATTAAACAACTCATTTTTGCCCACAACAGTCATAAGTGCAGTTGATAAGAGAGTAATATTTTTGTCATAAAGTTCTATCAGATTTCACATCTTTTTGGAGCAATGGAATAATTTTTCTGATTTTTCTGATTTTTTCTTTGATTTTTCTCTATTTTTTATTTATATACAATATCTTCCATCTATGTAGCGAGTGTTGGGTCGGTGACTCCCAAACCAGTTGGTTTTAGGGCACCAGGTGTTAAGACACCCATACGGACTTAATTACTCAGACTTCAGATATATTTTTGCAGCATCTTTGATCCATGTAACGAGCTTTGGGCCAGTGACTCCCAAACCAGTTGGTTTTAGGGCACTAGGTGTTAAAACACCCTTACAGACTTAATAACTCATATCTCGGACGTTTTTTTTTTTTTTTTTTTTTACTCCATCACTTTTTTAAGATGCTTCCTCCAATTAAACTAGAGCACTGAATATTACAAACTTTTCAATTTTAGCTCATGTCCGTATGTTACTATATATGTTGATAATATCTGTCAACTGAGCATATGAAGATCCATTTTAGTCTGTTTTAAGGAGAATTCAAAAATTAAATAATTCAAAATGAAATAAACAAAAATTAACTTGTTTCGAAATAGGTTTGAGATACGTCTCAGGAGTGGAAACTCCTTACTCGGCTATCTTTTACCAATTTCACCTTTTTAGTCAAAATAAAAACACAAAAACGCAAAATATTTTTGTAATTTTTTGAAAATTTTTCAATTTTTTTGTATTTTTCGAAAAATTTTGAACTAAAAATAAAAATAACATACAAACTAAAAACAAGGTACTGATCAACTAATTCTCTCCCCCAAACCTAAATGAGACATTGTCCCCAATGTCTTAAACAGTAAAAGGAGAGTTAAGAAGGTCGTACCTGGTTAGCTGAAATCTACAGGAAATTAAAGGTTAAGATCCAGATTAATCCGACGCCTCTTACCACGATCGTCCTCGGACCAATTTATCTTTGAAAGGATAGGGTCAACTTGTGGTTTATAAGCTATGAGTTGGTCTATTAGATCTGGAGCAGTTCTGGCAGTGAAGAGGAGTTCTTTCATAGGTTTTGACACGAACCCATTTCTCCGAGCATCATCAAGAAACACACAAGGAAAATCATAAAATCCATCAACGTTAAGCAGTCCAAGCGGTTTCTGGTGTATGTTCAGGTTCGCCCAAGATAGAACTATAAAAATTTCCTCCAATGTGCCCAAGCCACCTGGTAAAGCGATAAAAGCATCAGCACGGTTAATCATTTCGACCAGTCGTTCAGACATACCTGGCACGATCAGTTCCTCTCCGTTTGATGATCCAATAAGATTTGCCTCTGCCAAGGGTTTTGGGATGATTCCCAAAACATGATTGCCTCCTTCCTGTACAGCCTTTGAAACGATCCCCATAAGTCCAAGATTGCCTCCGCCATATATTAAGTGCATATTTCTTGCAGCTAAGACTCGACCCAATTCTTGTGCTGCTTCTACGTATTGTGGCTTAGTACCAACACTAGTACCACAAAACACACAGATATTTTCAACTCGTCTTCTTGAAGTAGCTTCCATTTTTTTTATGTGTTTATTTCTCAACTCTGGATGCCTTCAAAAGTGCAATGACGGGCTGAATTTATAGTACCTGAAAAGGGTGAGTAAAAATAGCACAAGTATCTTCCAGAGGACGATTAGTAGCGAATAATATCGTGTTAGTCAAAAAGGTCTGGATCCTGTCGGAGAAAATAAAAGAAAACACAAAACAAATCCCAATTATTAAGAAAAGACAAAGAGATATAATATTTACAAGAAAAGTAACGGCTTGATTGACGTCTATGCGTCAGGGACAAGCTTCCCATCCAATTTTCTTATAAATTGGCAAACAGAGTCTTTTTTAGTCAGATTCCCGAGACTTAACAGTTGTCTTTCCTTTTGGAATTGTGTATGTAATTTGCGAATGGCTATATGAACATATCCACTGGGATGCGTCTCAAGAGTTAAAGATATATCATCTAAAGACTCCTTACTCAAGCCATCCCTAATAAATTTAATTTTGTCTTCGCGATTATCAGACACCATTCCTAAAGAACGACAACGAGTGTTGCAATTAAATCGTGCACATTTGAAACAAACACCCATTTGCTTAGCTCTACGTTTCTTTGCATAGGTGCTTCTTCCAAAACCAGGCAGATGTGAAATAAAAGAGTCAGAAGACTCACCTGCCAATCGGACTCGTGCTTCAATTACCCAGCGAATATCATTAGGAATACCATAGATTGTCAATAACCTCATCCGTTCCAAGCGAGCTTTGTAAACTTTCATTAGAGATTTTTGAGGGAGAGAAGGAAATTGCTTGTGAAGATTTGCGAGAGCTTCTTCCATCTTGAAATGACTTAATCTGCAAAAATTAAACACACCAAATTAAATCACACCAAATCACAATATATACACAAATTGCATGGGTTGCCTCCCTGCTAGCGCTAAGTTTAAAGTCGTCAGCCAGACGTGGCTTCTCGAACGTTAAGCTGGATCTGAAAGTGTAACACTTTCTTTTTGTCGCTCAAATGATTCCCCCCAGTAGTGCTTGACACGCTTGTTTTTAACCTTGAAAGTTTTGTTAGCGTCAGGATTATGTATCTCAACGGCTCTATTTGGTAAGACTTTGGTGATCACAAATGGACCTGACCACCGTGATTTTGGCTTCCATGGGAAGAATTTCACCCTTGATTTGTTTAACAGTACCTTCTTCTGCCCTGGTTCCAGTTGTATGCGCACTAACTTCTCATCATGTCTTTTCTTGCCCTTTTCTTTGTACATTTGGCATCTTCAAAAGGCTGATTGTGAAATTCCTCCAA
This sequence comes from Zanthoxylum bungeanum, assembly GCA_019454045.1. NCBI lineage: Eukaryota > Viridiplantae > Streptophyta > Magnoliopsida > Sapindales > Rutaceae > Zanthoxylum > Zanthoxylum bungeanum. The sequence continues at coordinate 28,776 of SKCR01034242.1, read as the reverse complement.
TTCGTTGAGCTGGTGGAATTTTTCTCTTTTGTTGCTTGTAGTGCAAGAATTGGCTCTTTCAGTGCAAAAGACGCTTTATCTTTAGGCTCCTCAGGCAATTGACATGTTTTAAGTTATCAGTAGATCTTTGTCTTTCATCAGCGTTCTGAACGATACGGTGTATCACATCAAGTCTGAAACATTCCTCCTTCTTTCATTTTCATCATCTGGGAAATTCATGGCCTTGAAAACATTGAATGTTACTTCTTGGTCCTGTACCCTCATGGTTAATTCTCCTTTTTGTACATCAATAATGGTTCGACCTGTAGCCAAGAATGGTCTCCCAAGGATGATTGGCACGTCTGCGTCTTCCTCCATATCAAGGACAATAAAATATGCTGGGAAAATGAATTTGTCAACCTTGATCAGCACATCCTCAACTACGCCTCTGGAAATACGAGCGTTCTATCAGCAAGTTGCAGTGAGACTGAAGTTGGCATTGTTTCTCCAATCTGTAATTTCCTGAAAATAGAAAAAGGCATCAAGTTAACACTAGCACCTAAATCACATAAAGCCTTACCAAAGTTATGTTCTCCTATGACGCAAGAACAGTGAAACTGCCAGGATCTTTCAACTTCGGGGGAAGTTTCCTCTGAATGATAGCACTGCATTCTTCTGATAATGCTACTGTCTCGTAATCTCCCAATCTCCGCTTTCGTGAAAGAATATCTTTCATGAATTTGGCATAGGTGGGCATTTGTTCCAACGCTTCTTCTGCAAATGGAATGTTGATATGCAGCTTTTTGAAGATCTCCAGGAACCGAGAAAACTGCTTGTCCAATTTTTTCTTCTGAAGACGTTGAGGAAAATGTGGAGGTGGAGTGATTTGTTCTTTTTCCTTTGCTTCTTTTTCCTCCATCTGTTGCTTTGTTTCTTTTGGAACTTCCTCTCAGCATGTTTTGGTTCCAACATCTTTGTTGATTTCAGTACCGCGCTTTTTAACATGATGGCATGACATTGTTTCTTCCCCATGTTTCTTGGATTTGGTTCTGTGTTGCTAGGAATGGTACCTGGCGGTCTGTAACTCTGAGCATTTGCCAGTTGTCCCATTTGATTCTCCAGTGCTTTAATAGAAGCTGATTGGCTTTGATTGAATGCTGTTTGAGCTTGAAACATAGCATCGTATTTTGCTGCTCTTGCTTTTTGAACATCTCTGCAAACCATTCTTTCATTTCTGGTTCTTTTTCATGCTCCTGGCCTTGTTCTGCTGGTGGAATCCAGGTGGTGGATAGTTTTGCTGTTGTGCCTAAATTGTTGCTCCATGATAAATTAGGATGATTCCTCCACCCTGGGTTGTAGGTGTTTGGAATATGGATTGTTCCCCTGTCTGTTGAAATTGTTGACATAATTCACCGTCTCTTCATGTTGGTTTGACTCTGTGCTCCTCCATATGGTGAACTTGTGGTTCCAGCGATGTTCACAACTTGCGTGCTAAGTGTTTCTAGACATTTGCATATCTGATCCAGCCTGGTATTCACTGCTGTGTTTGCTCTAACTTCATAAATTCCTGCAATTCTTTGGATCATGCTTCTTTCTGTTGCCACAAGGAATTGTTGTTGGCCATTTCTTCGATTGATTAGTCCCAGGCTTGATCTTCTCTCCTTTTGCCATCAAGGCTCCCTCCAGCAGCAGCATCGATTGTGGTTCTCATTATTCCAGAAAGCCCATTATAGAATGTTTGGACTTGAAGCCATTTTGGAATCTCATGGTGAGGACATTTCCGGAGTAAATCTTTATACCTTTCCCAAGCTTCGCAGAGGGATTCTGAATCTTGTTGTACAAAGGATGTGATGTCATTCCTCAGCTTTCCGGTTCTGGCTGGTGGAAAGTACTTTGCAAGAATTTGGTGGCTAAAGTGTTCCAAGTTGTGATAGAACCTGGTGGTAGTGAATGTAGCCAAGCTTTAGCTCTATCCTTCAAGGAGTATGGAAAAACTCGCAGTCTCATTGCTTTCTTCCCGCTTCTCGGTTGTAATTAAAAGTGCCGCAAACTTCCAGGAAGTTGCTGATGTGGGAATTCGGATCTTCAATTGCATTCCCCCAACTGAACTGAGTGCTGAATCATTTGAATGCATGTTTTGATGTCACACGCATGCTTGCTGTAAGGGAGGAAGTACAATACAGGAAATGAGTATGTCAACCACCGGAATGGTTCTGTCTCGAATAGGAATTGGTGGTGCAACCTCCAAAGGTTCAGGTTCCATGTTGACTAAAGCTTCTTGGCCTTCTTGCCTTTCCCTTCTCAACTGTCTGATGGTTCTTTCAATTTCTGGGTCAAGCGATCGGAGTTCAAAGCTTCTGGTTCGTCTCATGTAGTTTCTGAGAACCTGAAACACAAGAAAACAAAAACAATAAGTAAAAAGAAATTAGATACAAGTAACGTATCTAACCCCTAAATTAATAGTGAAAGATAAATAATTCCCCAGCAACGGCGCCAAAAACTTGACCGGTGCTTACACAAACGTATAACGCAAGCGCACGTATCGTTCAAGTAGTATAAAAATATCGATCCCACGAGGACTTAATATCAAAACTATTAATTTTATGAGGTCAAATGATTACTAGTATCTAACAGGTTGATTGATTGATTTGAAATGGTGACGATTCTAAATTTAAAAGCAAGTAAATAAATTTGTCGAAAATAGGTTTTAAGAAAATTCAATATTAAAAACTATCTAGGGTTGTGATTTCTTCCAATATCATTTTAAAGATGAAGTGGTTATCTTATAGTTGGGTAACATATTGATTATTAACCGTGGAACACTAAATTATGTGTAAGCCTATGTCGATGGTCAGACACAAATACCCAGTTTAACCCAATTGAATCATATGTCTATGTCAACCAAATTATCTGGATTCATTAAGTTTAAGTTCCATTATGGCTACCCCCGCCCGACAGGTATATTCATATCCTGTAAAGAAATCTATTAAAGGGTTATCTATCCTCAAGGAAGATCGTGGGCTATTGAGTCTAAGGCTGAAACCTAAAATCCCTATGTCTAGTTCATTTTAGATTTACCAGATCAATTTTATTAATGGCCAGTTAATGAAAAAGCATTAAGTTTAAGACTCAATAAATAAATCTTTATATTACCCAAGCTATAATCTAACCCCTTATAAACCGGTGATATTGGATTTCATCACAACCCAGATAACTGGCTTAGTTATGACACATATTTACGGGTAGTAAAAAAAACTTAAATAAAATAAAAGACATAAAGTAAAATACTGAAAATTAAATACTGAAAAGTAAATGCTGAAAGTAAATGCTGAAATTAAATACTGAAAATTAAAAGCTGAAAGTAAATTACTGAAAGTAAATTGCTGAAAGTAAATTGCTGAAAGTAAATTACTGAAAAGTAAAAACTGAAAATTAAAGAAAGAAAAGTATTGTGCGTAAAAGTAAATTGCGGAAAGTAAAAACTGAAAAGTAAAGAAAAAAAGTGCGAAAACGAAAATTAATTACTGAAAGCTGTAAATAAACAAACAAGATACAATCTTCTTAGTATTCTTAAGGAATTCCTTAGAAGAAAAAGTATGAATTTTACAAATGAAATGGCTTGGTATTTATAGGCAAAATTTTGCCTCATCAAATCATCCACCAAATCAATTACTAATTGCTCCACTAATTGCTCCACTAATTGCTCCACCAAATCCATTATTAATTGCTCCACTAATCTTATCATGTTTGGTGATGATTTGATAATTTTTATTATTTATTTATTAATTTATTTTTTGCTTTGAAAATAATTGAAAGTGACTTTAATAATTATACACTACACACTTCTGGATGGTTCATCCATTTCGGGCATGAAATCTTCAGAATTCGAAATTATTTTATCTTTCAAAGTTGTAGATATGTGAGTCTTCTTTTATCTGGAACTTGAATCAGCTCAATCCGATATCGGAGTAAAAAGTTATGCCCAAAATACGACAGATGCGCAAAACTTGAATTTCCAAAACTGCACTTCGTCAAAACGCCCTTTCAAGTTTCCAATCTCCAAAATTAAAATATCAAGTCCAATAATTGCCATTATTTGACCCATATTTCATCCTAAATGATTTCATTGAGACCCGATATTATTTTATCTGCAAAATAAACTAAAACACATCAAAAAGTTCATCAAACCCGAGAAACTAAATAAAATATTAAGTTAAAGGGGTGGTAAATATTGATATATTTTCCGCACATCAGTTGCCTTCCATGTCCGTCTTCCTTTTGAAGACCCAATTACAAGAAAAAGGCTTAATGCCTTCTGGTGCATCAACCAGTGTCCAAACTTGGTTGGTATACATGGAATCCATTTCGGATTTCATGGCTTATTGCCATAAAGCGGAGTCGATATCTTGTATCGCTTCCTCATACGTAGCCGGTTCATCTTCCTCAATAAGATTAATATCTACATGAGGTGAGACCAGAAACCTATACCTCTCATTTTTTTTTGACTCTCTCCGACTTACGTGGTTCTTGTGTATTAGAAGATTGTGGAATAGTCTCATCCCTGATGGAATGTTCGTGTTCCGTGAGGGGGTCAGTGCTAAGAACAGTGTCACTCTGATTTTCATCGAGTTCTACTTTCCTCCCACTTACCATTGCATTTATGAATTCCTTTTCTTGGGAAAATGCATGAAGAGCAACAAATATTTTGTTCTCTTGTGGGTTGTAAAAGTAATATCCTTTGGTTTCCCTAGGATAACCTACAAATAGGGACTTATCCGATTTGGGTTCTAATTGGTACCATCCAAACGTTTAACATGTCCAGCATCCCCGAATCTTCACGAATGAGAAACCCGGTTTCTTTCATGTCCATATTTCATATTGAGTCTGTCCAACAGACTTTGACGGAACCTTATTCAAAATAAGTATTGCACTGTTTAATGCGTATCCCCTTAAGGAAATTGGTAGCTCAATGCGACTCATCATTGACCTTATCATGTCTAAAAAAGTTAAGTTTCTCCATTCGGACACACCGTTCAATTGAGGTGTTCCGGGAGGAGTCCACTGTGAAAGAATACCATATTCTTTCAAGTAATTTTGAAACTCATTGCTTAAGTGTTCTCTACCGCGGTCTGACCACAATGTTTTAATACTTTTGCCAGTCTGTTTTTCTACTTCGTGTCGAAACTCTTTGAATTTCTCAAAAGTTTCCAACTTGTGTTTCATAAGATACACATAACCATAACGCGATGCATCATCCATAAAGATTACAAAGTCTTCATCTCCACATCTAGCCTGGCTAGACATGGGCCCGCCTACGTCACTATGAACAAGGGCTAACAGCTCAGTGGCACGTACACATTTACCACTAAAAGGTGTTTTAGGCATTTTGCCCAACAAACAAGATTCGCAGACATCATATGAATTAGAATCAAATTCGTCCAAGTATCTATTCTTCGAAAGAGTGGATATACGAGTCTTGTAAATATGTCCCAGAAGACAATGCCACATATAAGTTTTATCTGTTTTATGCAATTTGAGCTTTTTGTTTGTCATGTTATATGTTTGAGATTCATTTATATTCAAAATATAAAGACCATTATTTACATCTGCTTTACATATCTCAATATCATCTTTATAATCAAAACACCCAGTGTTCTGGAATACAAAGGTATACCCGCATCAGGTTAAACTAGATACAGAGATTATACTCCTAGTCAAACTAGGTACATAATAACAGTCGCCTAATGTAAGTATATGCCCCGAGGGCAGATTCAAAACATAGATGCCAACGGCCAAAACGGTGACTCTCGTCCCATTTCCGACTCATAGGTCAATCTCATCTGAAGCCAGTCTCATGCTAATCTGCAGATCATGCACATCAGTACATATGTGAGTACCACATCCAGTATCAAAAATCCAATTTTTAAAATTAGTAGTAGACATGTTTATTTCAATAACAAACATACCTGAAGCCGAAGCCTTGCCCGCATTCGCTTCCTTAAAGTCCACCTTGTTCTTACGGCAGTCACGCTTCCAGTGACCCTGTTTGCCACAATGTAGGTAGACATCTTGGGATATGTCATTTGTCTTCCCAGAAGAATGTGACGATTTAGCCTTACCCTTTTTCCTTTTCTTCTTCACACCCCCAAAAGCCTTCGGCCAAGCCTTGGCTTTCTGGGATGTCGAAGTAAGATGCGCCTCGCGCTTCTTGCCTTTCAGAAGCTCTAGCTCTGCCTCTTTCAGCATAGTCATTAACTCTCCAAGAGTTTTCTCTTGGTTCATCATATTATAGTTCATGACGAACCTGCCTCAGCAATCAGGCAGAGGCTGTAAGATCAAATCTATGGAAGTCTTGGCCTCGAAGGTAATGCCCAGCTGACCTAGCTGTTCGATGTCAGCAATCATCTGTGACACGTAGTGCTCGACAGATGTACCCTCTGACATACGAGAGCGAAAGAACTTCTTCTGCAAATCATACTTCTGAGATCTACGATTAGATCTATGAAGACCCTTCAATTTCAACATCATGTTATAAGGATCCAATCCTTTGTTCTGACGATGAAATTGAGGAGTCATTGCAGCAAGCATAATAGATTGAGCAGTAGATTTATCATCACGATGAGTCTACCAAAGCTCATGCTCTACTGGCTGCTCAAGTCCAGGCCCAGGCCCGACAGGTCTCTCTATAACATAGAGAAACTTCTCAACTCCCAGGACTGTCCTGAGATTCATTTCCCAATCTGAAAAATTTGCGTCGTTAAAGACATTCTCGCCCATGATTATGTCTCTAACGCTAATCTTTCTAGCCATCTTGATTGCTATAGTCCAACTATCCAATCAAATATTTCGGGTATACTCAAATGCAATGGTTACTATAGTCCAACTATATAACCAACTACAAATGGAGTAGTGTTGAGTACAGTCTAATTGTTCAAAGAAAACAATAAAATAATATTAGTCCAACTAATATATATAATGACGATAAATAATAAAAGAACTCGCATTTTAGCGAGTATTAAACGAAATTACAAATTTAATACTAGCCTCTAACCTTCCGTTGAGTACTCAAGAAACCTAGTTTCCTAGTGGGCTAGGATCCCGTTAAATAATACACAACCTTGACTTTGGTCAACAAGCTGTATAAAATTTAACTAGATAGATCTCTAAGATCAATTGGATCATATCCAATTCCTAGATCCGGTAGATGGATATCCAAGTCCGAAACATATATCCAATATATTTCCTAACCTGTTTCCTCTGAATAAACTAAGCCTTGGCTTTGGCTCAACAAGCTTAATGATTCCAGTCAAATTGACAGTGGGAAAACTTTGTAATCCATGTCGATGAATAGAAGTGACCTTGACTTTGGCCAACAAGTCACAACTGCACAAGACATACGATGTTAACAAAGCTTTCATGGTTTAAACACATCCGCGATAGACAATGATCTTGACTTTGGCCAACAAATCAAAGCCAATCTTGGATCTTGAGAGAGAACCACTCAATAGAAGGAAACGCTTAATATTAAATGTGAGGGCGTTTTCGTAAATTGGCAACTAATTTATTATCTTTGATTAGATCTCATCATACGCCCTTAAACATGCATTCTAAAAGCATAATAAGGCGCGATAAAAATAATAATGATATGCGGATGGATATTCACAAATTGTTCCTAGAACAAATCTCTTTTTTCTCTCTCCCGCTAGCACTTTACATTCTTCTAAAACCCAATTACATAACACTATAAGAAACCTCATTTACATTGAGGGGAATCGATGAGAAGAGAAATACAATGAGAATGAGAGGTGATAGGCTGGACACGCAGGTCCAATTTCAAATAAATACCATATTTACAAAATTTTCCAAAATTGCCCCCACTCATCTAATATCCATCCGATATATATTACTCAAACAAATATATCTAAGTATTCACACATAGCATGTTGTCAATCAATCTAATCCAATTAATTAATTATTCAATTAATGACCATCCAATGTTCATACAACGATTTGATTTGCGCGAGTCCAACTCGTTTAAGAAAAAATACTCAAAGTAAGTATTCTTGAATTATATCGAACTACAATATTAAATCCAATTTAAATTGTATCAAATACTAATTCATGTTTAATTCCAAATTAAATAATTACACTTATAATAGTGTCTTTTTAGACTTGGATTCCAAATCCAATCCAAATGGGTCTCAAATGCCCATTTAGCATCCAATGCCAATTCGATTAGGTCCAATGGGCTTTTAATCAATTCTTTAGGCATGGACTTTGGCCATTATGGATCAAACCCATAATACCTTGGCCCATTTAGGAATCACCTTATGCCAAAAATTAATTTTGGCCCATTAGGCCCAATCAGATAATTAAAGGCACAAAATAATATTTTGGACTTTTATGGAAATGGTTTAGGCCCAATTGGATCCAACCCAATTGTCCAAAACCAAATTTGGCCCAACCAAGCCCATTAGCCCAAATATAACCAAATTAGATTAATACAATATTCCAAATATTTCATTAATTCAATTTTAAGTGTAATTAACACAACTAATTAATTAATCTAATATTTCCAAAACATTAATTAATCTAATTAATCATGTTTTATCATTACAATTCATGTCCAACACAAATTGAAGCAAAATCAAGTCTTCCAACAACATGCATACTCACGGCAATAGCAAGAAATTAACATTCAATTTGATTTCAATCCAATTAAATCAACAATCAACATTTATTTCATGCCATTAACACATCCATGTGTCTAATTTTAAAAAATCACCATGAGATAATCCTAGGGTAGTATTCGGCCATGGTAAAGGATTTGGGGAAATTGGATCTAATCAATTTTTCAACAATCCAATAATGCACAACTCTAAGTTATCATCATCTAACATCAACCAAACATTCAATTTTGAATTATCAAGCTCCAAGAAAAAATACCCAAATTAAAGTTATGAACCCTAGATTTAAAAATTAAGTTTAGAAGGCTCTAGATACCATTGTTAGTCTCTAAGACATGCTTCCAAGATCCTAACCATGATTTTAAGTGTGAATAAATCAAGTTAAGTTGCGGAAATACTTACATTGATGTTGGGTGAAATTTCAAAAACTCATTTGTATGGATGAAGCTCCAAGCTTTTGATTTGTTATTAAACTCTTGGGTGAGTTTCCCTAACACCTCATTAGACTCCTCAAGTGCTAGCTTTGAGAAATTTTGAAGCAAAAATTTTCCCTATGGAGAGAAGAAGCTCACGACATTTGGAGAAGAAAGAGAGAAATGAATAGTTCCAAACTTGGTTGTTGAGAGTGTTAATGAATCCAATTTATTAAGGCTAACAACTTCTATCAAGTGTCAAAAGTTGATGTAAGTCATGGGTCCCACCACATTTAAATTCCAAATTTAAGTTGGCTTCTCCAACACACAACTAATATTTGGGCCTGGGTTCGTTTAATCCGATTAAACGAATTTTTCGTCGCTAAATAATTAAATCCAATTAATTAAATAATTATGCCTCGCAAAATTATTACGATAGTCACTTACGAATTAATTCTAAATTAATTCGTTTGCTTGAATTAAAATCCAATTTTAATTTCGTATTGAAATCCAATTTCAATTAATATATCCGATATATTATTTTAGCCCAAATAAATAAATTAAATAGAAAAATCTAATTTAACTATTAAATTTATTTTATCGATTAATTCTAAATTAATCGTGTTCTCTCTTTTATGCGAATTTAATCCCAGATTAATTTTTGACGCAATTAATCTCAGATTAATTTTCTCTCTCATAATTAATCCCAGATTAATTCTATATGAGTCAAATATCATTGATGAATCTTTGGGAAGCGACCCAAGAGATTCCTGGATATGTTGGCAGTAAATACGATTGTCGAACTATCCGAACACGTGCGTACCTCATACCACATTCTCACCGATTTACGAGACATGGTTGGCTTCTAACAAAGCACCGTGCCTACCCAATTCTCCAGAAATATTCGCCGAGGAATATAATCTGTATCAGGTGTAGTAATACTATGTAATGTGTAATACGATCCAGTATCGAATGTCACATGCTAGGCCTGGGGCTAGCTCTGTGTCTGCCCCGTACAAAGCATATATCGGATCCCGCGTAACTAGTCTCCGTAATCGGAAAGTCATGACCTAGTCATACTTTCCCGATAGCTGCAGCTTTTAAGAGTACTAGTTTCGTATCCTGTGTGACCATCATCTCCATATGACTGAAGTGATACTCTCATCTTGACATCACATCCAATACACTATGATTCTCAGTAAACCTAATAGAGGCGTACACTGAACCTGTTAAAGCTCCAGAAGACCAATACCAAAGTAAACTGATTGTCGCAAGTAATAGCGATGTAAGTCTCAAGTTAAAGATCATATACACCTACCCTGATTCGGATTCCCATAGACACATAGTCATACTACCAATGGAATTCTGAGTGGATCTATCCAGAGTGAAACTATTCCCGGTCCAACGGCTAACAGAACCTCTTATTACACTTGCATAAGTATCCAATACCTAAATATATGAGAACTATGTCGTTAAGCTTCCATAATATGCACAAGTGTAATATTAATCTATTCTGCATTATCAATATCCAGTCTTGATAATACTACGACTAGGGATATCTAATGATTAAACCGTTCGTGGATTAATACTGTCTCATATCTTATTAATCCAATTTAATCATATGGACTTTTATCATTAATATATACAAGTAATCCAATTACAATAATGATAAAATAGCAATTTCCTTTTGTCACATAGTTAATTTGTACAAAAACACAATGTTCTTTACAAATAGTGATGTTATGGGTCATAATTGTCCAACAAAGTCAACAAGATAACCATATTATTGATCTTAGATTGTCCCTCAGCCTACAATCTTATTATGGGTAGGCCTTGGATTCATGAATTGAGGGCAATATCATCCACTTATCACCGAGTTCTAAAATCCCCTACCAAATGGGGGATTCAATAGATAAAAGGAGACAAAGCCGCTTCTAAAAGCTGCTACCAGACAAACTTGAAGGCAAAGACCCAGTCTGTGTAGTAATTATAGGTGGGTCTCACAATATGGAGTCGGCACTACCAAATCTTAAAGAGCTTGACGAGATCCAAATTATCCCTCAACATGCAGATCATAAGGCATAGATTGGAGCTAATCTAGATCCCAAACTACGAGCCGACATGATTGACTTCTTAAAGAAGCGACACGATCCTCATGAACTCCATGTGGATCCAGACTACCCTCCAGTCAGACAGAAGAGAATAAAGTTCACCCCAAAAAGAAATTAAATCATCGATGAAGAAATTCAAAAATTATTACAGAATGGTACTACCAGTGAAGTTCAATTTCTAGAGTGGCTCGCCAACGTGGTTTAAGTTCGAAAGAAAAATGGAAAGTGACGAGTTTGCATCGACTTAATGGATTTAAATAAAGCTTGTCCAAAGGATTCATTCCATCTACCTTACATTGACTCAATGGTTAATGCTACAGCATTAGCTATTAAGTTTCATGGATGCATATTATGGCTACAATCAAATCTTCATGCATCTAGACGACCAATAGAATACTACCTTTATCACCAACCAAGGTACATATTGTTACAAGGTTATGCCATTTGACCTCAAAAATACTGAAGCCACGTACCAATGTGTGGTCAACAAGATATTCTCAAAAATAGTGAGAGTACTTAGGTACTTACGTTTTACTCGTAATTATGGGTTGCACTATCATAGATATCCAGCTGTAGTCGAAAGATACAGTGATGCTAATTAGATATCTGACATGAAAGACTCAAAGTCTACCAGTGGCTATGTGTTTACACTAGCAGGTGCAGCTATATCATGGAAATCCTCCAAACAGACTGTGATAGCCAGATCTACAATGGAATCGGAATTCATTGCATTAGACAAGTGTGCTGAAGAAGCAGAATGGCTTCGAAATTTTCTAGAGGATATTCCAAGTTGGCCTAAGCCAGTGCCAGCATTTGCATTCATTGCGATAGTCAATCTGCAATTGGAAGGGCACATAACAATATGTATAATGGTAAGTCTAGACATATTCATCGTAGACACAATACCGTTAGACAATTACTCTCTACTGGAGTTATTTCGATTGACTATGTAAAGTCAAGGATAACATTGCGGATCCGCTAACCAAAGGGTTAAATAGAGAGTTGGTTGTGAAATTATCGAGGGGAATGAGACTAAACCCCATTAGATAAATGTTTATTACGAAGGAAAACCCAACCTTGTTGACTGGAGATCCCAAGATCTAGGTTCAATGGGACAACCTACTCGTAAAAGACATAATTGGTTCACTGTGGGGGGGTTACCCTCTAGTCCATTCCTATGGTGAAATGAAACAGTGATGCTCGTATGGATTGAGGTTAAGCAAAGGCTTTTAATGATTCTTATGCGTCGGGAATCCGAGCAGAGTATTATGAGATGCTCTTAAATAAGAAATCACATATGTGAGAGAGAAGTGGGGCCGCTTCAAAGGGAATTGTACGGGGCTCAATTCTTAGAAAATCTTACAGAACCATGTTGATGTTCATGGCCAAAATGAACATAATAATGAGAACTCGGATGTGTTAGGTTAAATATATGTGTGATATATATTCTCCATTTACATGAACGGCAGTACAGTTCAATGACATCGCGTCCACTGTCAGCCAGTAAATGAGATATATTTTCACAAGGGAAGGTTCAAAGGCTGAGGCCTACCTATCCTATGCAGGTGTTGAACCGTTGAACTCTTCTAGGTCAAAACAAAATGTTTTATAAAATAATTTTATTCGACTTTTTTCGCCAATTTCATTCATGTGGGGGATTGTTGGAAAAAATGCTTATGAGCTTATGAGTAAGCATTTTGAGGCTCAATTTTAAGCATGGTCCACTTCGTGTTAGTGGTTGTTATTGAATGATTCGGATACTCCTCCGTGAGTACTTCGAAATGATATATTCATATGCTTAAAATGATGTTTGGGTGAATGAGAAATTGTTGCTCAAAGTTCACCCATTGGTGTTAGAAAATAAAGAGAAGTTAGCTTGTCCCATATGGGAAAGCTATAGAGAGGAAATTATGATTATATATGATTTTTCATTAGTAGATGGGTAAGAGTTATAAGGATAGAGGCTCTCTCTACGTGCGCGGGGGGGTGCAAATCAAATCCGAATCAAGCTTGGCTCGTGTGCACCCGCGTGTCCTGCGTACACGAATGCCGGACCAAAATGTGCGGGCCCGGCCCAGCCGAATTTTTACTTGTCTCTTTATTTTTCCAATCCTTTTAAAGTTCCATAACAATTGAATTAATGATATTAATCAACTTGGTGGTTACAAGCAATGGAAGGTCTCCCACTCATGTGAGTAATTGTCATGTTAATTTCTTTTAATATGGTAGTGTTTTCGTTTTTGTGTGATACACAGAACACACATGAGGAAAAACTAAAATTTCGAAAATCTTTTGGAGAGTTCAAAACACTTTGTGGTTCGTTGGAAACAGGATTGGTGGTGCCCATACTTGTTTGTTTCCGTTGCATCCTGGGAAACAAGCGCCTCAAGTTCTACTGCACCTTCGGTAGGGGGCAAATTTGTTTTAAGGAGATTGTTGCCCGCTTCAACAAGCCTCGGAATTCTTCGTTGCTTTACTGTTCATGTCACTGATTCGTGCTATACTACTGTCACCGATTCACTGCCTGTGATTGTTATTTTTGTACTGTTGTTAATTTTATTTTCTGTTCGGTTTACTGTTTGTTCAAATTCAGTTGTAAGAACACAGTAAACAAATAAGTAGTAATAATAAGATCTGGAAAATATTAGAACCCGCAATGCTTGTTGGAGTCAGCAAGCAAAAGTAAAACTTGTTGAAGAAGCTGACAAAAGCAAAACTTGTTGAAGAAGCTGACAAAAGCAAAACTTGTTGAAGAAACTGGAAAAATCAAAACGTGTTGAAGAATCTGGCCACACGTTTTGGCAACTATAAAAGGAGCACCATAGTTTTGTGAAAATCATCCCAAAGAGTGTAGAAAATACAGAGAGAGTGTGAGGTTTTTTTTGTTAAATTTCTAGTTGTAAACTTGTAATCTATTCTTGGAAGTAATAGATAGCAATTCGGTTTTTCCTCAAATACTCTCTAAAATGATCAGAGAATCACAACAAGTGGTATAAAAGCTTCGGTTATTCTTTGGGGTCGTAAAACCGATTAACAGAGCTTCCGATCGGAAAACCAGTTCCGATGAAAGTTGTCAAAAATCCAATTTGAGGGCACCATCAGCTAGTTCACGTCGAGAAGAGTTCAGTGGTATTTCGCGGCGACCAAACGGAGGCCGGACGACTCCGCACGCGCCGGCGAGTGAAGAAGATTCTCAGCCACGCGCTACACGCGCCTCTGGAGGTTGAAGACGAGTCCAGTCAGTCGCCACATCAGCAAAACCGGTCCCACGTGCCACTTTAGCAGTCTGGTAAATTTCATTTAGCCCCCTGAAGTTTTGAAATTTATAGTTTTACCCCAGAACTTTTAGGAATTTACAAATCAGCTCATGTGTCGGATTTAGACCAACGAAGTGTCTATTCCACCATTTTCGACCGTTCCGGACGCAACGGTGACCTCGGGTTTGTGAAATTCAGCCCCGATTTTAATCTATTTTCATTTTAAACTTTAAAACTTAAAATGGAAATGGAGGATTCTCATTCTGGTGTAATGATTAAATTGGCTGCTACTAATTACTCCCTCTAGAGACCTAGGATGATAGATTTTTTACATTGTAAAGATCTGTTTGATGTCATCGAGTTGAAGGGAGAGAAACCAGAGTCTGTTAAGGAGTATGACTGGAATAAACTCAACAACAGAACTTTGGGTCAGATTAGGCAGTGGATCGGTCACAGTGTCTTCCACCATGAAGCACAGGACACAAATGCTTATGAAATGTCGAGGAAATTGGAAGACATGTTCCAGGCCAAAACAGCTCGGAATAAAGCCTTAATCATGAGGCGTTTGGTGAACCTGAAGCTACGGAGTGGAACTTCCGTTGCAAAACACACCAACGAGTTCCAAAGCCTGGTGAACCAGTTGTCTGCAGTAGACATGCAACTGGAAGAAGAAGTTCAAGCCCTCTTGCTACTCAGTTCTCTTCCTGATAGCTGGGAGACTCTGGTGGCTACTCTCAGCAACTCAGCTCCAGGAGGCAAACTTACCATGCATATGGTAAAGGATGCCCTGTCAAATGAAGAAGCTAGAAGAAAAGATGTGGGCTCAGATCAAATAGTTACCCTTGTCTCGGAGCAATGAGGAAGACAACGGGAGAAACATCAAGGTGGGAGGAGAGGCAGAAGCAAAAGAAGAGCAAATCCAAGGACGGGAAAAAGACATACATGTGCTTCCACTGTGGCATAAAAGGCCACTTGAAGAAAAATTGCCAGAAACTGCAACAGGAGCAGGGACAAGGCAATAACCAGCCGAAGAAGAATGACGCGGAGACACTAGTAGTTACCACAGTAGATGTAACTATATGCTCCGGCCAGGAAGAAGCATACCTTCACACCGCAACTCAGGATGTCGAGTGGGTGGTGGATACTGCAGCATCCTACCACGTCACTCCTCACAGGGATTTCTTCACAACATACAAAGCATGAGACTTTGGAGCAGTGAAGATGGGGAATACCACTTCTTCTCAGATAGTAGGAATTGGTGAAATACAATTGCGGACAAATACAGGGTATATAATAACCCTGAAGGAGGTCAGACATGTTCCAGAACTTCGGCTCAACTCACTCTCGGGGGTAGCCCTTGAAAAACAGGGCTATGCTAGCCACTTCAGCAACGGCACTTGAAGGATGATAAAAGGTGCCATGATCATCGCCCGAGGACATATCTGTGGAACCTTATACAAGACTCATGTGAAGATTTGTGCAGAAAGCCTAAATGTAGCTGAACCGGAGGCTTCTCAAAATCTATGGCACCAGAGACTCGGTCACATGAGTGAAAGGGGGTTGTCTACCTTGACAAAGAATGATCTAATCACTGTCTCCAAAAATGCTGCTCTGGATCCTTGCAATCACTGTTTATTTGGTAAGCAACACAGAGTCTCTTTAAATTTCTCTTCTACAAAGAAATCAGAGTTACTCAGTCTGGTGTACTCTGATGTATGTGGTCCCTTGGAGGTAAACTCACTAGGCAGTAACAAATATTTTCTGACTTTTATTGACGATGCTTCTCGGAAAGTATGGGTGTATTTTCTGAAAACAAAGGATCAGGTCCTGGACTATTTCAAACTGTTCCATACCATGGTTGAGCGTGAAACAGAGAAGAAACTGAAGTGCCTTCTGATGAGCGGAAAATATATCAATATTTATCGCCCCTTTTACTTAATATTTTGTTTATTTCTCGGGTTTGATGAACGTTTTGATGTGTTTTAGTTTATTTTACAGATAAAATAATATTGAGACACAATGAAATCATTTAGGACGAAATGTGGGTCAAATAAGGGCAAAAATTGGACTTGACATATTAATTTTGGAGATTGGAAACTTGAAAGGGCGTTTTAACGAAGTGCAGTTTTGGAAATTCCAATTTTGTGCATCTGTCGTAATTTGGGCATAACTATTTACTCCAATATCGAATTGAGCTGATTCAAGTTCCAGATTAAAGAAGACTCAAAGATCTACAGCTTTTAAAGACAAAATAATTTCGAATTCTGAAGATTCATTCCCGAAATTGATGAACCATCCAGAAGTGTGTTGTGTGTAATTATTAAAGTCACTTTCAAAGAAAAAAATAAATTAATAAATAAATAATAAAAATTATCAAATCATCACCAAACATGATAAGAGATTAGTGGAGCAATTAATAATGGATTTGGTGGAGCAATTAGTGGAGCAATTAATAATTGATTTGGTGGATGATTTGATGGAGGCAAAATTTTGCCAATAAATACCAAGCCATTTCATTTGTAAAATTCATACTTTCTTCTAAGGGATTCCTTAAGAATACTAAGAAGATTGTATCTTGTTTGTTTATTTATAGCTTTTAGTAATTAATTTCCGCTTTCGCAGTTTCTTTTCTTTACTTTTCAGTTTTTACTTTCCGCAATTTACTTTTACGCACAGTACTTTTCTTTCTTTAATTTTCAGTTTTTACTTTTCAGTAATGAGGAGGTAACTCCCCTTTGCTGGGGTAAAAGTTAAAACTTTTATTACTAATATTTAGATTAATCTCCTTTAATTATAATATATAAACTAGTTGAAACCTGACTTAACGAGGATACCGCCATATTGGTCGGTTGGTAATTATTTAAATTGGTTTTTACCTTACTAAACTGGATACCGCCTGATTGGTCGGTTGGTAATTAATTATTAATTTGACTTAATATGGATACCGCCTATATGGCTGGTTGGTAATTATCATGCAAAGTTAATATATTATATTAAGGGAGATATCTAAAATAAAAGTAATAAAAGTGGATCCTTTTACCTCAGCATTTTCTTTTATTGTACTTTTACTTTATTTAATTTTCAGCAATTTACTTTTCAGCAATTTACTTTTAGCATTTACTTTTCAGTAATCTACTTTCAGCATTTACTTTTCAGCATTTAATTTTCAGTATTTAATTTCAGCATTTACTTTCCGTCATTTACTTTTCAGCAATTTACTTTTCAGCTTATACTTTATGTCTTTTACTTTTTAGCATTTTTATTTTATGTCTTTTACTTTTAAGTTCTTACTAGCCCTAGTTATGTGTTAGTTATCTAGGGTTGTGATGAATTCTAATATCACCGGCTTATAAGAGGTTATTTTATAGTTTGGGTAATTTAAAGGTTTACTTGTTAAGTCTTAAGTTTAATGCTTCTTGTTGTCTGATCACCAATAAGATTGATCTGGTAAATCTAAAATGAACTAGACATAGGGATTTTAGGTTTCAGCCTTAGACTTAATAGCCCACGATCTTCCTTGAGGATAGATAACCCTTTAATAGATTTCCTTACATGATAGACATATACATGTCAGGCGGGGGTAGCCATAATTGGAACTTAAACTTAATGAATCTAGATAATTTGGTTGACATAGACATATGGTTCAATTGGGTTAAACTAGGTATTTGCGTCTGACCATTGACAGAGGCTTTTACATAATTTAGTGTTCCAGGTTAGTAAACCGATTTATTACACAAACATAAAATAATCACTTCAACTTTTAAAAGATATTAGAAAGATTCACAACCCTAGATCTTTGAGTCTTTTGTTATTTTCCTTAGTATTTTCTCTTGTTTATTTTTATATATTTTAATTAAGGAAAACCACAATCACATTCAATCAATCAAACAATCATTATCTTCTCCCTTTAATTAGATATTTGTAAATAAATAGATTCAACAATTTATAACAACAGTATGAATTAAGTCCTCGTGAGATCGATATTTTTATACTACTTGAACGATACGTGCGATTGTGTTATACGCGTGTGTTTGCACCGGTCAAATTTTTGAAAACCGGACTGTTGCTCCCAGATGTGAGGTGTATCTTCTTGTAAGGCTCGTAATCTTTCAATCTCCCAGTAGTGTTCCATTTTTCAACCACCTCAAATAAAAGAAAGAAATAAAAATTACAGATAAAAATAAAGAAAATTAGATACAAGTAAATTTGATAGCTTCAAAATTAATAACTCAAGAAAAATAATTCCCCGGCAACGGCGTTGTAGGACACAGGACCTGGGCGACGCCGTTCCTAGGCTCGCGGCCTAGTTGGGAAGGATTACATAACATGGAGTCGCCACCCGGTGTGAACCAGGACAAAGATTTAAGGCCGCACTCACCCCTCGCAAGGGAAAACCTCAAACCGTTGGGTTCGGAATACAAATATTTTATATTGGTAAGTATCTTATTAGATTAGGAAGTCAAATATATGATTGGCTTTAATTGGTTAAGATTGATTTTAATTAGGCATATCTTCTTTTTAGTTTAGTATGTGATTTGTTTATTTAGGCATGATTTTAGTTTAAGTTGGTAATTGTTTATTTTAATTGGTAATGGTTTAAATATTTTATTTAATGTTTAATATTTAATTTAATATTTAATTATTTAATTTGGGATGTGTTTTATGGGCTTTGGGGAGCTAAATGGGCTGGGTGTGAGGCTAGCAGCAAACCAGAATTACCGATACCGTTCGAACGCTCCCTCGAACGCTGCACGAACGCCCGCAATCCGTTTTCCGTTCGAACGAAGTAACGAACGCAGCACCAACGAAGACAGTGAGCTTGTTTATTCTGAATTCCCCCTTCCGATATCCGTTTCCCGCGGCTTTCATGACTCAAAAGGTAGTGCCTCCAAATGAGACTCATCATCGGGTTTCACATGCGAAAATGCAATGCCTACAGTCGCCCCTACTTTGATGGGACTTGTGCAGTGTGTGACTTTGAACAATCCTATCAAAGTTATGCAATGCATTTTACTTACCTGGCTAGCTAGCTGTCTCGAGCTGAGCTGATACTGCAGTGGACCTCGATCCTGAGACGCGTCTCGATGCTGCTGATGATGTGGGCCTCGAACCTGGGACGCATCCCGATAGCTGCAACCGACAACGGGGTCCTCGACCCTGGGACGCATCCCAATACCGCTGACAAAATGTGGGCCTCGACCCTGGGACGCATCCCAAAAATGATGATGCAGTGGACCTCGATCCTGGGACGCATCCCAATAGCTGCAACCGACAACGGGGGCCTCGACCCTGGGACGCATCCCAATACCGCTGTCAAAATGTGGGCCTCGACCCTGGGACGCATCCCGAAAATGATGATGCAGTGGACCTCAATCCTGGGACGCATCCCAATAGCTGCAACCGACAACGGGGGCCTCGACCCTGGGACGCATCCCAATACCGCTGACAAAATATGGGCCTCGACCCTGGGACGCATCCCGAAAATGATGATGCAGTGGACCTCGATCCTGGGACGCATCCCAATAGCTGCAACTGACAACGGGGGCCTCGACCCTGGGACGCATCCCAATACCGCTGACAAAATATGGGCCTCGACCCTGGGACGCATCCCGAAAATGATGATGCAGTGGACCTCGATCCTGGGACGCATCCCAATAGCTGCAACTGACAACGGGGGCCTCGACCCTGGGACGCATCCCAATACCGCTGACAAAATGTGGGCCTCGACCCTGGGACGCATCCCGAAAATGATGATGTGGAGCTTCGCTCCTCAGCCGATATGGGCTTCGCCCCCAAGCTGACATGATATGATGTGGAGCCTCGCTCCCCAGTCGATATGGGCCTCGCCCCCAAGCTGGTACAATGTGGAACCTCGCTCCTCAGCCGATACGGGCTTCGCCCCCAAGCTGTCATGATATGATGTGGAGCCTCGCTCCCCAGTCGATATGGGCTTCGCCCCCAAGCTGGTACAATGTGGAACCTCGCTCCTCAGCCGATATGGGCTTCGCTCTCCGAGACCCATACCCGGAACTTAACTTCATTGGGACCTCAATCTTCAGATTACTGCCCCTATCAAATGTTGTGCCTTTACCATCTCTGATTGGCTTACTGCTCGCTCTTTTGCGTCTTCAACACCTGTTTACACAAAACAGAACAAACACAAAAATATGCAATAGGTTACGTGTATGCATGTATGCAGGAGTTTTCTTACTCCGTTGGGTTAGGTCTTCCGCTGGCGACCAAGTCTTCTCAAGCAAAGTACAACTTCAACCTGTCAACATTGATTGGTTCTGTGAATTCATTTCCTTCCAAGTCTGATAGCTTCATTGCTCCATTTCCCAGGACTTTCTGAACGACGTAAGGTCCTTCCTAGTTAGGCCTGAATTTCCCTCTCGGATCCGTCGTCGACGGCCTCGACTGCTTAAGTACCAAATCACCCTTTCTGACCTTTGTGGGACGTACTTTCTTGTTGAATGCCCGGGCTAGTCTCTTCTGATACAACTGCATGTGATACAAAGACTTCGTTCTCTTCTCATCCAACAGTACCAACTGATCAAATCTCTATGCGGCCCATTCCTGTTCCGGTAGTTCTGCCTCTGCTAATACCCTTAGGGACTGTATTTCCACTTCTACTGGCAACACTGCTTCCATTCCGTAGACCAAGGAGTAAGGTGTTGCACCCGTTGCCGTTCTGACCGACGTTCTGTACCCCCACAAAGCATACGGTAACTTCTTGGCCCAATCTCTACAATTTTCTGTCATCTTGGCTAAAATGGTCTTTATAGTCTTGTTGGCTGCCTCAACTGCCCCATTTGCCTGCGGCCTGTACGGTGATGACTTGTGGTGGCCTATCCCGTGCCTCTGTAACATTGCCTTCGTCTCTCCTTGAAACTGGACCCCGTTGTCTGTCACTACATGATGCGGCATACCATACCGACAAATGAGGTTCCGAGCTATAAACTTTGCCATCTGCTTCGCTGTAACGTTCCGGAACGACTCAGCTTCTACCCATTTTGAGAAGTAATCCACTGCTACTACTATGAAGCGATGCACATTAGATGCATTCGATCGAATTTCCCCGATCATGTCAATCCCCCATGCTGAGAACGGCCATGGCTCTGACAGCCCGTGCAACTCTGTATGCGGCAGATGACTCAGATTGCCGTGTATCTGACAGTCGTGACAGTGCTTTACCATCTTCGCGCAGTCTGTCTCCATGGTTGACCAATAAAACCCCTGTCTCACTATCTTGCGGGACAAGTTCAGCCCATTCATGTGCGGGCCACATACCCTGGCATGTACCTCTTCCATCACTTTCTGAGCTTCTTCTTTTCTCAAACATTTCAACTGAATACCGTTTGCCTGTCTCTTGTACAGTTCCCCTCTCAAAGTCACATACTGGGAAGCCAACCTCTGAATGGCTATTCTGTCTTTTCTGCCCGCCCCTTCCGGGAATTCACCATGTTCCAGATACCTCTGAATGTCATAATACCAAGGCTTACCATCGTCAACCTCAACTTCCAGAATTCTTTCTATCTCATAAGCAGGTTTACTTGCTGTTGTCAGTATCAATGGTCTCATCACTAACTTCTCTGGATTTTCCCAAGTCGCTGCTAGTGTAGCCAATGCGTCTGCCATCTGATTCTCTTCCCTCGGTAGGTGCTGAAACTTACACTCGGGGATATCCTGTGCCAATTTTCTGAGGTGAAACAGATAAGGCTTCAACCGTTCTTCCTTCAATTCCCATTCCCCTCGCATCTGCTGGACTACCAACATAGAATCTCCGTAGATTTCCACACTCCCGGCCTTCAAGGCTATCAATGCTGCCAGGCCAAAAGCACATGCTTCATACTCAGCCATGTTATTAGTCACTCTGAATGTCAACCTCTTAGCCAAAGGCAAAGTCTCCCTCGGGGGTTACTATCACGATCCCAATTCCGGCTCCCTTGTAATTCACTGCTCCGTCGAAATACATCTTCCATCTCTGAACTGTTATTGCTTGGATCTCTTCATCTGGAAACTCAAACTTATACTGATCCCCCTCAACAGGTTGCAATGCCAGAAACTCCGCTACTGCTCGTCCCTTGATCACTTTGGAGGTGATATACTCAATGTCAAACTCTGTCAACAATACCAACCATCGGCCCAGTTTTCCCACTAGTGAAGGCACTGAATGAAGATATTTCAGAGGATTCTCCTTTGCCACCACCTGGATCTTGTAAGACTGGAAGTAATGTCGCAACTTTCTGGAAGCCCATACCACTGCAAGACAGATCTTCTCAACTTCCTGATACCGAGCCTCATACGGAAGCAGCTTCTTACTCAGATAATAAACTGCATGTTCTACCCCTGTCTCATCTGCATGTACCATCATACCTCCCAATGCTTCTGATTCTATAGCCAAATACAATATCAAAGGTCTACCCGGCCTCGGAGGTTTCAATACGGGTGGCTTCACCAAGTATTCTCTGATTCTGTCGAAGGCGGTCTGACACTGTTCATTCCATCTCACTGGCTGATCTTTTCTCAACAGTTTGAAGATAGGCTCACATACCGATGTCAACTTGGCAATAAACCGACTGATGTACTGAATCTTTCCCAAGAACGCCCTGACTTCCTTTTCTGTCTTGGTGCAGGCATTTCTGTGATTGCCTTGATCTTTTGGAGTCTACCTCTATTCCGCCCATTCCTACTGTATGACCAAGCAATTTCCCTGATGTCACCCCAAACACACATTTCTTGGGATTAAGCCGCAGGTTATATCTGTCAACTCTCTGAAGGAACCTTTCCAATGCCTCAATATGCCCAACTCTCGTTTCTGACTTCACCATCATGTCATCCACATACACCTCAATCTCTTTGTGCATCAAGTCATGGAAGAGTGTAGTGGCCATCCGCTGATAAGTAGCTCCTGCATTCTTAAGCCCAAACGGCATTACCTTGTAACAATAGGTACCCCACTCGGTAACAAATGCAGTCTTGTGTTTATCTTCCTCAGCCATGAGAACCTGATTGTACCCTGAAAATCCATCCGCAAATGAATACATAGCAGATAAAGCCGCACTGTCAACCAGAACATCTATATGCGGCAAAGGGAAATCATCTTTCGGACAAGCTTTATTGAGATCCCTGTAGTCTACACACATTCTGACTTTCCCATCTTTCTTCGGTACCGGTACTATGTTAGCCAACCATTCAGGGTATTTTACCACTTCCAGGAACCCCACATCTATTTGCTTCTTAACTTCCTCTCTGACTTCTCAGCCCATTCTGGTCTCATCCGTCGAAGTTTCTGCTTTACTGGCCTCATATTCGGATAAGTTGGTATTGTGTGCTGGGCAATGTTTCTGTCTACCCCGGGCATGTCCTCATAAGACCAAGCAAATACTTTGGCATATCTGACCAACACTTGTTCTAGTTTCTCCCTCTCTTCGGAGGTTACTTCACTTGCAATCAAAATTTCTTTGGGGTTCTCAAGTGTGCCCAAGTTAAATGCAATAGTTCTGGCTGAACTGATGTCAAATATGCTGGATTCATGCAGAGTGAATGGAAATGACTCAGGCAAGTAAGCAAAAGAAATGTCTTTATTATTGGATAATGCGGAAGTACATTCAAATAAGTCAGGAAGGTAAATGTCTTCATCATCAATAGACACTTCTTCCTCTGCAATCAGGTCTTCTTCAGGCTTCTTATCTTCCAGAGTCAGGCTCTCTAACTTCATCAATTCTCCTCCAAATCTCTGTTTCCACAGCTTTTCCAGTCAATGGTTTCTCACCCAACAAATCCTGGAAGATCTCAAACCCAGGCACCACAATCCCATTGACTTTCACAGGTTCAGGCTCTCCTTGATACCCTGAAGCTTTCACAAAGCACTCCATCAGTTTCAGGCCCTTTTTCTTGACCTTCGGCTTTTTTCGTCAGATTTGTACCCCAAACCCTTCCGAGTAGTCTGTCCTCTGAAATCCGGCAACTTTGAACCTTTACCCGGCTCAAACTTCATCTTCTCCATAATCCTAGCCACCCTAGGATCCACCCACTCCTCAAAAGTGGCTGATACCTGGAACCTTGTGAAAGGTAGTATCTCCAAGGCAGCCACGGCATTATCTAACTCAGCCCGGATGGTGACAATCTCTGACTGTAGGCATTGCATTTTGGCATGTGAAACCCGATGATGAGTCTCATTTGGAGGCACTACCTTTTGAGTCATGAAAGCCGCGGGAAACGGATATCGGAAGGGGAAATTCAGAATAAACAAGCTCACTGTCTTCGTTGGTGCTGCGTTCGTTACTTTGTTCGAACGGAAAACGGATTGCGGGCGTTCGTGCAGCGTTCGAGGGAGCGTTCGAACGGTATCGGTAATTCTGGTTTTGCTGCTAGCCTCACACCCAGCCCATTTAGCTCCCCAAAGCCCATAAAACACATCCCAAATTAAATAATTAAATATTAAATTAAATATTAAACATTAAATAAAATATTTAAACCATTTACCAATTAAAATAAACAATTACCAACTTAAACTAAAATCATGCCTAAATTAAACAAATCACATACTAAACTAAAAAGAAGATATGCCTAATTAAAATCAATCTTAACCAATTAAAGCCAATCATATATTTGACTTCCTAATCTAATAAGATACTTACCAATATAAAATATTTGTATTCCGAACCCAACGGTTTGAGGTTTTCCCTTGCGAGGGGTGAGTGCGGCCTTAAATCTTTGTCCCGGTTCACACCGGGTGGCGACTCCATGTTATGTAATCCTTCCCAACTAGGCCGCGAGCCTAGGAACGGCGTCGCCCAGGTCCTGTGTCCTACAGTCTGGCGACTCCACTGGGGATGTGAGAATTGGCCCCGAAATATTGTCTTGTAATGAATGGATTTATGTTTTAATTGGCCATGTCTATAGTGGATAAGTGAGGGTTTAATCAAGGGCACTTTGAGGCTAGGTAATGGTTTGGTGTCTTCCTTCATTCACTACCTTTCTAGAAGGAAAAGCTGTGAGGGCACCTATATGGCCATCTACTTGTAGCCTTTGTGATGGACTAATTTGGAGGACTCGTTGTTTATTCCTGACAACAAGCGATAAGAGCCTAAGAGGCTTGGGTATTTAAGTGAGCCTCGCTCCACCTTCCCTCTGGGGGATCTACAACGGGAAATCCATTTGACAGTCTGTCACACACCATAGCTTATTGGCACGTACCTTAGTGTATAAAAAGGGATACGCTCACTTGGTCGCTTGAACCCTTGAGTGGGGAGACCTAGTTCTGGGCTATCCTTCGCCAGTGAGAGCCTTTGTCCATACTCTTGCAAATCCACCCATAGACTGGTTTGTATGGTTAAAGTAACAATTATTTCCTTGAGTATGTGCTTGTGGACCATCCTCATTTGGATGCAGTTGGACTATTGTCAGAAATGCGGGCTTGCTGGGCCATTTAAACTGGGGCAAGTTCGTACTGTATGACTATTAGGCCCAAGGCTTCTGAAATGTTGATGGGCCATTATGAAAAAAATTATTATGTTATGTTTTCATTATCTCCCTTCTATGCTTATGTTTGGGAACATCACCGTTTGGATCCATTTGGACCATCTGTCATGGGATATGGGTTTGTTGGGCCATTTAAACTGGGACAAGAACGTATTTCATGACTATTGGGCCAAAAGCTTCTAAGTGATTGATGGGCCACCTTGAGTGCTTGTCTTCGGAATATTATCATTTGGATTTAGTTGGGCTCTTTGCCGTAAGACGTGAACTCGTTGTGCCATTTAAACTGGGACGGGTTCACCCTTATGACAGTTGTCCCAAAAGTTTCTAAAATGATAATAGGCCGATTTGTTTGATAATTTTATTTGATTTAATGTTATATATTTCTTATGCATATCATGCATACATATACCCTGTTAACATCCTCTGTGTCTTAAAAGACACCATAGATACCGTTTGGGTTAGAGAAGGAACCAGACTCACTAAAAGAACAAGTATGAGTGAATCCGATAATGAGGTGTCCCGTATGGATCAGTTAGAGAATGGTCTCGCCAAGATCACTGAACAGTTGCAGGCTTTGACTACTGCTATGGCTGGTATAGCTGGGTCTCGTGCCGGGGTTAATTCTGGGGATGTGAGGCAAGAGGAATCTCCGAACAGATTGGGGGATGATATCCCCGCTTTTGATGATGATATGGCAGAGTATGCAGCAGGCAGAGTATCTGGGTCTCAGATAGAGTTGCAGAAACTTCGGGATCAGGTTGAGTCAGTTACCCGCAAGATGAGGGGTAAGAATGAGGATCTACTGGATTATGACACTTTGACTTTTGAGGAACAGTTGCCTGCACAGTTCAAGATGCCGGATATGGCTAAGTTCAACGGGAATGGGGATCCGAGGGTGCATCTCCGACAGTTTGTATCAGTCATGAGTTCAGTTGGCTTGTCTCAGCGTCAGGTACAGAAAACGTTTGGAATGTCACTTGAAGGAGCTCCCGTGGTATGGTACCACAGTTTGGAGAAGAAGGTGAAGGAAGATTGGAGGGAGTTAGCTGATGCCTTCCTGAAACAGTATGTCACTGACTTGGAGATCGACTTGTCACTCCGTGATCTGGAGAATGTTAAGCAGAAAGCGGAGGAGAGTTTTAAGGAGTATGTGGACCGGTGGAGGGGTCAGTTATTAAAAATGCAGACTAGGCCTTCGGAGAAAGATCAGATCAAGATGATTATCAAGGGCACCAAGCCCTCCATTTACGGCAAGTTGAGGAGGATGACCTCCATGATTGCAGACTTTCGACAGTTGAGGGAAACTGTCATGGATATTGAGGAAGAAGAGGCCGAGAATAGAAAATTCTATGGTCTGAACAGGAGGCCCATTGGGGGAACATCGGGAGCAAAGCCCGTTTCTGCTGAAGTTGCTGCTATCCGGAACAGGCAGTTTTCCAACTTGGGAAGGCCCCTGTCTAAGGTGCTAGAGAAGTTGAAGAGGCAAGGGCTTTTAAAACCCTTGGATACCAAACCATTACCCAATCCCCTACCACCACATATTAACCTAAGCCTTTATTGCCACTTCCACCAACAAAAAGGCCATGACACCGACAACTGCGCCCGACTCCGCCATGAAATCCAAGACCTCATAGACTCCAAGAAAATACCCAACCCAGAAACAGAACAGCCCGATACACACAGAAACCCCTTACCTAACTACCGTGTCGTACCACCACCAGCCTATATGATCAATTCTGGCCTTCCAGAAGACCTTGTCCTAAAATCCTTTCACCCTCAAGCCTTTTGCCTGGGAATCTGGGATAGCACTAGTGAGGATGAGTTTGAGAGAAGAAGGACTTTTGGCTTGATTTCTCTAGCAGCGATGAGGAGGAAGTAAGGGGAATGACACGTAGCGGTCATTTTTATAATGATGATATGGCGGAAAAGGGTAAGGAAGCTTTGACAGATGGTAGAGAAGTGGTTGAGGCTGCAGGAAATACTGAAGGGGATATAGTGCTGAGGCAATTGAGGAAGACTAGAGCACAAGTCAGTATCTGGGAACTATTATGTGCATCTGGGAGCATAGACAGGCTATGGTTGAGGCCTTGAGCAAGATTGTGGTACCGGAGGATGCCAACCCCGCAATGTTTGTTGGGTCAGTTCAGAAGGAAGCTTTGCAGATATCTTTCTCTGAGGATGATCTCCCGCGGAGGGGAGAAATCATAATAGGCCTCTATTTATCAGGGCCGAAGTGAGGGGCAAGAAAACTTCATGTGTGATGTGGATGACGGTTCGTCCATCAATGTGTGCCCATTGAAAATTCTGGCAAGATTGGGTATGAAAGCAACAGACTTGGACCCCTCCAGTATGACTATTAAAGCTTATGATGACAGTAAGCGAGGAGTTGAGGGTACCTTTGTGGCTATGGTCAAGTAGGGCCGATTGAAGATTAGGTCGAGTTCACAGTGCTGGACATCCCAGCCACTTTTGCCTTATTGCTGGGAATGCCTTGGTTTCACAAGCTTGGGGGCGTGCCTTCCACTTTGCATTAGATGATCAGATTCCCGTATGAGGGAGAGATTGTCACCATCCGGGCTGAGTTAGATAATGCCGTGGCTGCCTTGGAGATACTACCTTTCACAAGGTTCCAGGTATCAGCCACTTTTGAGGAGTGGGTGGATCCTAGGGTGGCTAGGATTATGGAGAAGATGAAGTTTGAGCCGGGTGGGTAAATGTTCAAGTTGCCGGATTTCAGAGGACAGACTACTCGGAAGGGTTGGGGTACAAATCTGACGAAGAAAAGCCGAAGGTCAAGAAAAAGGCCTGAAACTGATGGAGTGCTTTGTGAAAGCTTCAGGGT